>CAUYLG010065201.1:0-37637 GCA_963573385.1 Cacajao melanocephalus | reverse complement strand
AAAAGAAACAATCATTAGAGTGAACCAGCAACCAACAGAATGGGAAAAATTTTTGCAATCTACCCATCTGACAAAGGGCTAATATCCAGAATCTATAAAGAACTAAAACAGATTTACAAGCAAAAAATAAACAAACCCATCCAAAAGTGGGCAAAGGATATGAACAGACATTTTTCAAAAGAAGACATAAATAAGGCCAACAAACATATGAAAAAAATGCTCATCATCACTGATAATTAGAGAAATGCAAATCAAAACCACATTGAGACACCATCTCACGCCAGTTAGAATGGCAATCATCAAAAAATCTGGACAGTAGATGCTGGAGAGGATGCCGAGAAATAGAAACACTTTCATACTGTTGGTGGGAGTGTAAATTAGTTCAACCATTGTGAAAGGCAGTGTGAGAATTCCTCAAGGGCCTAGAAATAGAAATTCCATTTGACTCAGCAATCCCATTTCACAGTATATATCCAAAAGATTATAAATCGTTCTATTATAAAGACACACACATACATATGTTAATTGTGGCACTGTTTAGGATAGCAAAGACCTGGAACCAACCCACATGCCCATCAATGATAGACTGGACAAGGAAAATGTGGCACATAGACACCATGGAATACTATGCAGCCATAAAAAATGATGAGTTTGTGTCCTTTGTAGGGACATGGATGAATCTGGAAACCATCATTCTCAGCAAACTGACACAAGAACAAAAAAGCAAACACTGCATGTTCTCACTCATAGGCAGGTGTTCAACAATGAGAACACATGGACATAGGGAGGGGAGCATCACACACTTGGATTTGTTGGTGGGGGGGCTGGAGGAGGACAGTGGGGGGTGGTGAGGTTGGGGTGGGATAACATGGGAAGAAATGCCAGATATTGGTAGAGAGGGGGATGGAGGCAGAAAACCACCTTGCCATGTAAGTACCTATGTAACAACCCTGCATGATCTACACATGTACCCCAGAACCTAAAGTAAATAATAATAATAATAATAATAATAATAATAATAATAAATTTAGTGTAGCAGACAGGACAGAAAGTAAAATTTTGCCAATATCTAATACTAAAAACAAATGCTAATTGTAGCTATTCATCGCTTGTTTTGCTGTACTTCTGTTCCTATTGCCCACTGTGGGGTTTCTTTCTTTCATCTCACTTACCCATACTCACTTTCTTGTGCATGAGTTACACCTCTCTATGTCCTCCCAAGCTTCTTTAAATCCAGTTCAACTACATTTCTTATCCCATTCACTTTCTTTCAGTAGACTATTCCATGATGGTGATTACTCCTATCTTTTATATAAACACTGTTCTCAGCTTTTACCTTTCCTCATAGCAAAGGAAACAGTCAACAAAATGAAGACACAACCCACAAATGAGAGAAAATATTTGCAATCTGTCCTCCTGATGAGGGATTAATAACTAAAATATATAAGGGGCTCAAATAACAGCAAAAAACAATTTGATTAAAAAAGGGATGAAATATCGGAATAGACATTTCTGAAAGACTTACAAATAGCTAACTGGTATATGAAAAAATGTTTAACATCACATTAGTGGTTACAGAGAAATACAAATCAAAACCACAACAAAAGAGCACTTCACCCCAGTTGAAATGTCTTCTATCAAAAAGATAGGCAATAACAGATGCTGGCAAGGATGTGAAATAAAGGGAACACTCATACACTGTTGGTGAGAATGTAAATTAATACAACCACCATGGATAACAGTTCAGAGGCTGCTCAAAAAACTAAAAGTAGGTCTACCATATGACCCAGCAATTCCACAACTGAATGTATCAAAAAGAAAACAGATTGATATAGCAAACAGGTATTTGTGCTCTCCTGTTTATGGCAGCATTATTCACAATAGCCAATATATAGACTCAAGTGCATATCAATTGATGAATAGATAAGAAAATGTGATGTATATACATAGTGGAATATTATTCAGTCATGAAACATAAAATTATGTCAATTTCAGCAACATGATTGGATCTGGAGATTATATTAAGTGAAATAATCCAAGCACAGAAAAATATCACATTCTTGCTCACACGTGGGAACTGAAAAAGTAGATTTCATGAATGTAGAGAATATATTAGGTTAGTGCTTATCAGAAACCAGGAATGTAGCGTGGAGGGAAGGAATGAAGAGAGGTTGATTAATGGGTATAAATGTATAATTTGATAGGGGGAATAAAAACTAGTGTTTGATAGATTAGTATGGCTGTAGTTTATAGCAATCTATTATATACTTCAAAATGGCCAGAGGAGAATTATTTGATTGTGGCATAACGGAAAGACAAATATTTAAGGTGGTGGCTATCCCAATTACACTGATAATAACTTTAGAAATTATATGAATGTATTAAATTATCAAATGTACCCCTAAAATATGTACACATTCTATATATCAACAGAATCAATATTTTTAAAAATCAGAAGAGTTGAAAATATTCTATACAACTTTAAAAATACCTTGCTTCAGCATCCTTTCCCTAAAAGCATTTCTTCTCAAGAGTAGACAATTATTTTTATTTCTCCAACTCTTTGAAGAATATTTTACTAGACAATGGACTTTCCAATGACAACTTTACATCGTTGTAACTCCCTGTGTATAAGTAACATTTTTCCTGTAGAATCCATACCTGTGATATATACTCTTACTAATGTATTCATCCATTCATTCTTTTATCCATCTTAACATTTTAGTGATTCCCACAAATGTGTATTTACATGTCAGACATGAAAGAAAATGAAATGTATTTTCTGGCCCTGCAAATCTCGCCTTCTAATATGGAACAAATACATATTCAACCAGAACTGAAATGAGTAAGTTAGTGAGGGTTATGTGGAACAAAGATGAACACTTCTGTATTAGAATCGCCTACTAACCTTTATAACAACCTTTCCACTTTGATATTTTATCAATGCTTTTCCTAGTATTCACTTTCTAAGCATAATTATGATCTTAGTTTCTTAAGCTCTTTGACTCCTGTAGTTTGATATTCACTTCATGACTTACAGATGTACAGAATGATTCTGAAGTTCTTTCAATAATAGTGTTATTAGGTCTACTATTCCTGCTCTTACTGAAACTGCTTTTGACCCATGTATTGGTCTTCAGTTCTTCCACATGCACTACCAACCCTGACTTGACTGTATCTGCCACTTCTTCCAAACAAAAACATCCCCTAATTTGTCATATCAAGAATGTCTTACTAGATCATAGACCATAAAAATTTTGGTTTTTATTTATACTCATAAGGCTAACCCTGATCCTTTAGTAACTTACCAATGTTTACTCCTCAGCCATTTTCTACATTTGGTTGTCTGCGGCAGACATTTAATCATAAAAGAGTGTTGAGTTGTTAAACATTTTTGTTCTCTAACACCACATGGGCTTCAATGTTATGTAATATTTTTAAGTGGCTGTTTAAAGTACTTAAGCTCTCTTCCAGAAGCTCTCAACCCTTCCTTCATTTTATTCACTGACTACCATTAAGATACAGCCTTTGAATTTTACTTTCTTTAAAAATACAAAGCTTGTACCTCAGTTTGACTCCCACACCTATTCACAGTCTAGGCTACTAGAATACATGTTTTGGTATAGCCTCCTGGGTCGTTGGCTAAATTGGAAGTCTAATCATTTCCATCAAAAATGATAGAGAAGCTTCCACATTTCTTCCAGGTCAGCAAAAATCGTGGGTTCAGTTTGACACAAAGGTAGCAATAGGGACTATTTAGAGTGAGATGGCAACTTGCACCATGGATGGGAGAAAAACCCACTGTTACTAGTATGCTCAATAACTAATGAGGGAGCCACACTCCTGCCTTCAATGCCATCCAAATTCAGTGGCAAGTAGGGACACTGCAGGAACCACATCTCTGCCTGTTACCACATTTACGTGACGTTTAAGGAAGTCCATAGACTTAAGAATGAGGCAGTGCTGTCTGTTGGTTTCATATATATTATATATGTAATATATTTTCCATAAATCTATATGAGAAGTATTCAGTCCTTACTCTACCACTTATCAAGTGTTAGAAATTAGGTACATAACATTACTTCATCTAGCTTCAGGATCCTATTGTGTATAATAAGGAAAAGAGTATAGCCCATTTTCCCTAAGACTGTTCTTATACTTAAAATGAGACATTGCATGAAAAGCATGTAGCAAACTTCTGGAACATAATAAATGTTCAATAAATTATCTTAAAGCTATAGAGAATGAGCATCATGTGAAAAGAAAACCATATCCTATAGTGATGTTGGATATATAGGTGACCACATCCAGAAGAGAGCTTATTCTTTTGGTCATTTTGAGACATAAGCTACTTGCCAAGGACTCTTAGAAGATTAATGAATAAAAGTTTGTGTATATATATATACATGCAAGCACAGACACATGTATTAGGCCTATATTAGCTTTTTTTTTTTTTTTTTTTTTTTTTATATTGAGTCTCACTGTTGTTATCCAGGCTGCAGTGCAATGGCATGATCTTGGCTCACTACAATATCCACCTCCTGGGTTCCAGCGATTCTCTTGCCACAGCCTTCTGGGTAGCTGAGATTCTAGGGACCCTCCACCACGCCCGACTACTGTTTGCATTTTTAGTATAGTTGGGGTTTCACCATATTGACCAGGCTGGTCTCGAACTCCTGACCTCATGTGATCTACCCGCTTCAGCCTCCCAAAGTGCTGAGATTACAGGCATGAGCCACTGCACCCAGCTTATCATAGCTCTTTATCCATGCCAACACTAGAACTATGTCAGTGGTTTTGTCTGACACTGAATTTACTGTTTTGCACCCAAATACCAAAATAAATATTGACTTTCCATTTTTACTGTGATGGCCCTTTAGTGCATCAAACTGGATGCATTTATAACTGTATACAATCTCAAACATCCACATTCTCTCAACCACACGTCTCATTTTATTTCACCTTGTAATTTTTAATTTTTCTAAGAGCACTAAAGTTCTTGTAACAGAAGAATCAAGTCATCTTCCAAACCCCGCTCCCCACCTCTCAGTCCTATTTATTTGTTCCCGCATTATAACATTATAACATATTCCTCCACCACCCTTTCCATTTTTTATTATGTATTAACAGAAAATGTTATTGTTGCCTTCTATTAAATGCATATGCCCATAGTTTCTTAAGACCAATCTTTTCACAGGCAGAAGGAAACTCTGTCAGAGCATCCTTCTGACTGAATAGATTGTTGTTTTGAAAAAATAACATTTTAAGAAAGGCAGTCTATTTGATTAGAAGAAAACAAATGATTTCCATGGTCATGTTTCTCACATCCTCTAATCACAAAAGACTGTATGCTCATTTAAGGTGAGGTTCATACCTTACTTACTTTTGAAAATCCTGTACTACCTGACATGTGGCCTGGTCCAAGATAAAAGCTTAAAATGTGTTTTCAGTAAGCGCTGAATGGGATCCTTGATCTAAGTCCTTACTCAAGTCCCTGCTCCTGTATAATCACCACATATTTTCCTTCATCCCTCCCTACCTGTTTTAACAACTGACATTTAGCAAAGTGCATGGCTAGAAGAAATTGTAAGAGATGAAGAGAAAAATGAGCCTTAGAGACAAGAGAAGTTAAGACACCTGAGAATCTCTTGTCCCCATGTCTTAGAAATGAGGACACCTCATTTGTGCAATTCATTATTATTCTAAGTAGTATTCAGAACTTCCGAATTGCATTTATGGAACCTAACAAAGCTTAAGAGACTAATAGGATAAAATGGACAGGGTCCGGCAGAATCTACTAGGTAAAATGTAAAGAAAACTCAAAGAAATTATTAGTTTTGTGTCATATTTTATGACATAATGCTATACAATAAGTCTAACTTTCTTTTTTCTTCCAGGCATACAAACTTTATTATCCCTAATATAAGGCAGGTGGGTAAAGTGATAGTTAACACTGCAGTTAGATAGTGATCGTTAGGAAAAGCCAAACTTAATCTGCAACTGTTAGGTGTTGTTCCTTGTGCAGATCTATAAATCTCTCAAACATTTCCTTGCTGTTTTCTCCACTCTGACTACCTTAGTTCAGGTCACTTTCATCCTAAACTATTGTATCCTATCAGTAACCTAAATATCTACCTGCCTATACAACTAACTATGCATTTTTCCCTCAGATTTTCACAGGGTCCCTTTCTTGGAATCTTTCACAGACTTACTTTTTTCTACTGGAATAAAAGGCTAATGACTTTTAGTGGGCATACAGCCTTTCAAGAATGAACTCCAAGTTCCTGGATAATTATTGAGTGCTAAGAAAATTATTCTTCCCCAAAGAAAGGCAATTAAAAAATATATCCCTTAGGTTGAAAACCCCAGAAGAGTTTGGAATTGAAAGCAAAGAGCTAAGATACTGTTTTGTGTTTATTGTCATTCTTCCCCAATTCCTCTTGGGGCAGGAGGTCCTTAAGACCACCTTCATATTTGTATATTCACTAGAAAGATGACCAGGGCTGAGCTTATAGTCATCTGATGGCTAAGATTTATTATAGTGATATAAGAATATACAGCCATATAATAAGGGAAAAGACATAGGTTGAGTGTGGGTCATGCCGGCTTTCTTCTTTTCTCTCTCCCATGAGGATTCGCATGAAGCATACTCCTCCAAGCAACAAACACAACAACATGGATATGATTTTCTACCCAGGGAAACCAATTACTGACTTACTGTCCAAAATATGTCTTGGAGCTTGGTCACGCAGGCACCTTCTAACATAAGTGTACCAAAATTTCAGACCCCAGAAGGAAAGCCAGTATTCGGGCGAAATTACATGGTTTGCATAAATAGTCTAAGCACAAGTGAACCATCTTTATCTGTTAGCTATTGACTGGGAACATTCCAAGTGTTCTCAAAAGCCAGAGGATCACCTTGCAAGGAGATATTTCTAAGAATAACTATCTCAGTCTTGCTTTGTTAACTGTTTTCTGTACACTCTCTGAGTCCTTTATCTGAATAAGATGTGTAGAAAAGTGAGAACCTGAATGTATCAGTCATGGTGACCTAAAACTCAAGAAGCATGAGGTAAGTTGCTGTCTACACTTAATATAGCACAGAAGAGGTGACAACTGAAAGAAACCAGATGCATGAATATAATTTAGTATAGCTGGTCGTCCGTGAAAATAGATAAAGTCAACATCTCTTATGACAAAGATATATTATAAAAAAATTGTCATTAGGCAATGTCATCATTGCGTGGACATCATAAACTGAACTTGTAGAAACCTAGATGGCATAACCTGTTGCTGTTAGACCACAAAACTGTACAGCATGTTATTGTACTGAATACTGTAGGCAATTTTAATACAATGGTAAATATTTTCACACCTAAGAATATCTAAATGTATAAAAGACACAGTAATAATAAGGTATCATAACCTTAAGGGACCCCCTTTCTATATACCATGCAGCACACAACTGTACATGAAAATTTACACACCTGGCATTGATATGTGACAACTGTGATTGAAAACATAGACCATAATATGCCTGGCAACAGGATGAAGCTGCTGTCATGTACAGATGCACCTAAGGCAATAGTAAGAACCACAGATTTCACTGGTTGTTTCTAAACCCTACTTTAAACATCCAAAAAGATCAACTACATCTGTGTGTGTCTGGGAACAGATATTATCATCAATTTCACCTCCAGATGATACTTTCCTTTAATGCCACAATGACAGAGCAAACCTCCCTTGTGCATTTAGACTCCACCTTGAAAGTTGACAGGACAGGGTGCAGAATAGTGAATGAGCATTTAAAAACAAACTAGATCACCCAAGTCTCTGTGTTTCCTGATGTCTGATATGAATAAAGATGGAATATTGAGTCTGGTAAGAGTGCATTCTTGATGAAAGGAGATACTAAGTGGCTAGTCTAAGTTGCAGTGCTATCGAAGAAAGAAGGTCAGGAAGTTCATAACAAAGGATTTTATGAGGTTCATTAAATAAAAATTCCTTATTGGCTGGGTGCAGTGGCTCATGCCTGTGATCCCAGCACTTTGGGAGGGCGAGGTGGGTGGATCATGAGGTGAAGAGATCAAGACTGTCCTGGACAACATGGTGAAACCCTGTCTCTACTAAATATACAAAAATTCGCTGGGCATGGTGGTGCGCACCTGTAGTCCCCGCTGCTTGGGAAGCTGATGTGGGAGAATCACTTGAACCTGGGAGATGGAGGTTGCAGTGAGTTGAGATAGCGCCACTGCACTCTAGCTTAGTGACAGAGTGGACTCCATCTCAAAAAAAACAAACAAACAAACAAAAAACTTCTTTTTCTTGGTATGATCTTGTTCTACAATTCTTTAGAAACTCTCAATACAAATAGTCGAAAAATATAATTTTGGTAATACCTCTTTGTATAAACAGAAAAGTGCGGTAATATGATAGTGACTCGGGTGGGCAGCTTTTGTGAAAATTAGTTGATTGGGAAGGGCCTCATTAATGAATTGAGAATTACTTTGAGACCTGATAACAAAAGAGGGCCTCATAATTTAAAGTTCTCCATTCAAAGTGTTCAGGTGTAGGACACAACTACTGCAAAATATCCAAGTATGAACAACTTTTATAAGATTGAGGAAATAAAATATGTAAACAATGTAAAGTTTAGATGAGATGCATTGGCGGCAGCAGTAGCATCAGTTTGGCACGTGGAATGAACTGAATATGGGACAGGGAAGGGGAAAGAAGGAAGGGTTCCATGGTGCTTTCCAAATCTCTTCTCTACTTTACATTTTAAAGCTCATTTAAGATGACAATCAAATAATTAAATCTACCTAGCTAGTTCAAGTACATAAGAAATGTAACCATTTAATAAAATGGTAGTGGTATTACTTTTAGTGAAAGAATTGCAAAGCAATGCTTAGTTCTCTTATTTCTTATGGTCAGGATTTTTATTGCTATAAAAATGCTTTTAAGCTTTCAGGTGAAGAGTAGAACAGAACATCTAATGTTGTTTATGTTCTCTTATGTATTCACGTTTGTCATGGCCAAGGCAGATAAAACAATTGCCTTAGTGAGAATAAGCAGATGTTTATAAACTCAAGGAAGAGAAAACAGCCTGAGAATAAGTAGAACTGTATAAATTCCACTAGGGTCTGAATTACTGACCACTTTATAGTATTTATAATAATGAAGGTATAATGAACAGATACCTGGATGAAATGCGCTTCCTACTTCAAGAACATCCTCTTAATTGAGATGCAATATGTAGTGGGCATTGGTATGCAAGAAAATAAAAAACAAACTTTATCTTATTAAAATCATGACACGTATTTAAATTTATAAGCCTTTAATCTTGGAATATCTAGGTTCATTTTCGCTCAATCTATTTCAGTGTACTTTGTATATGACTCAGATGACTCAGTGTTTTCAATAAGATAACTTTACAATAAGATAACCTGATCTTTAATTTCATTGTCAACAAAAATAAAATAAAAATGATCTGAGATAGGAGGCAGAGCAAGATGGCAGAATAGAAGGCACCACTAATCATAAGAACAAAAATAAAGTGAGCACTCACAGTGCTTGGTTTTTAACTTTGTATCACTGAAAGAGATGCTGGAGAGGTAGAAGAAAACAGTCTTGAACTGCTGACTACCTCCCCAGTTTGGGCACAACAAGATAGGATACTGGTTAGAGTTGCAAAGCCCTCTTTCCAGGCCCTCACTCCTGGATGACATTTTTAGACATGCCCTGAGCCAGAAGAGAACATGCTGCCTTGAAGGAAAGGACCCAGTCCTGGTAGCATTTATTATCTGTTAATTGAGGAGCCTTTGGGCATGGAATAACCAGCAGTGATACCCAGGTACTATGTTGAGGGCCATAGGTGAGACTCAGAGTTGCTGGCTTCAGGTGAGACTCAGCACATTCCCAGATGTGGTGGCTATGGGGGAAGACGTCTTCTGCTTAGAAAAGCAGAAGGAAGACTAAAGGGAACTTTGTCTTGCACCTTAGGACCAGCATGGCCACAAGAGGATAGCACACCAAGCAGGCTCTTGGATTCCCTAATTTTAAGACACGGCTCTTGGGTGGCATTTCTGGACATGCTCTTGGCCAGAGGGGAACCCACTGCCCAGCAGGGTGAGTCCCAGGCCAGACAGTATTCACCACAAGTTGACTGAAGAGGCCTTGGGACTTAAGGAAACATTGGCAATAGGCAGGCAGTACTCTGCATGAGTCTGTAGTGGTGGTGGCCATAGAGTGAGCTCCTCTGCCTTTGGAAAGGAAAAGGAAGAGTGGGAAGGACTGCATCTTTTGGTTTGAGTGCCAGCTCAGCCACAGTACAAAAGAATACCAGGTAGACTTCTAAGCCTTTTGACTCTAGTCCCTGGCTCCTAGATAGTACCTCTAGACCTCCTCAGGACCTGGGAGAACTCACTGGATGGAAGGGAAGAACACAAGTCTGGTTGGATTTGCTACCTGCTGAATGTAGAGCCCCAGAGCCTTGAGTGGAAATAAGTAATAGCCAGGGAGTGTTTACAGCAGGACTTGGGTAAGACCCAGCACTGCACTGGCTTCAGGTCTGACCCACTGCAGGCATAGTAATGATGGCTGCAGGGTTGCTTGTGTCACTCTACCACTAGCTTCAGTTGGTTTAAAACAGAGAGAAACTGACTCTGCTTGTTTGAAAGAAAATCAGGGAAGAATAAGAGTCTGCCTGGTCATCCAGATAATTCTACTGGATTATGATTAAGACACTCAAAGTGGTACAAGTCTACAAGAACCATGGCATTACTGGGCTTGGGGTACCCAAATACAGCTTAGATCACAACACTCAAATCCTTTTGAATATTTGGAAATCCTTCCTAAGAAAGACACGTACAAACAAGCCCAGACAGCAAAGACTAAAATAATTAACTCTTCAATGCTTAGACACAGACAAATATCTAAAAGTATCAAGACATCCCAGGACAATAAGATCTCACCAAAAGAACTAAATAAGGCATCAGGGACCAGTCCTAGAGAAACAGGTATGTGACCTTTTAGAGAGAGAATTCAAACTAGCTATTTTGAGGAAACTCAAATTCAAGATAACACAGAGAAAGAGTTCAGGATTATATCAAAGAGACTGAAATGATTAAAAAGAAACAAGGAGAAGTTCTTTAGTTGAAAAATACAGTTGACATTCTGAAGGAATGCATCAGTGTCTTTTAATATCAAAATGGATTAAGCAGAAGAAAGAATTTGTGAGCTTAAACACAGGCTATTTGTGAATATAGCCTGAAGAGATAAAAGAAGTCAGAAGAGATAAAAGAAAAAATAATGAAACATGCCTATATGATCTAGAAAATATCCTCAAAACAGCAAATCTAAGAGTTATTGGCCATAAAGTGGAGGTAGAGGCAGAGATAGCAATAGACAGTTTATTTAAAGGGATAATATCAGAACTTGTTAAACCTTGAGAAATATATTAACATTCTAATACCATAAGGTTATAGAATACCAAGCAGATTTAACCCAAAGAAAGTTACCTCAGGGATTTAACGATCAAGTTCCCAAAGATCAAGGATAAAGAAAGGATCACAAAAGCAGCAAGAAGAAACAAAAACACACAATGACACTCCGATAATACTGACATCAGACTTTTCAGTAGAAACCTTACAGGCCAGTGGAGAGTGGCATGACATATTTAACATACTGAAGGAAAAACCTTTTACCCAAGACTAGCATATCTGGTGAAAATATCCATCAAGCACAAAGGAGAAATAAAAACTTTGTTTCAAAAACAAAAGCTAAGGAATTACATCAACACCCCACCTGTCCTACAAGAAATGCTAAAAGGAGTTCTTCAGTCTGGAAAGAATGAATGTTGATGAGCAAGAAATTATCTTACAGTACAAAACTCATTGGTAATAGTAGACAGAAAAACAGAATATTAGAACACTGCGGCTGTGGTATAAAAACTACTCTTATCCTAAGTAGAAACGAAACTAAAGAATGAACCAATCAAAAATTACTTCAACTTTTCAAGATATAGAAATTACAATAACAAATAGAAACAGTGAAAATTTACAAAGTAGGAGGATGAAGTTAAGGCATGGTTTCTTTATTAGCTTTCTTTTTGTTTATTTAGGCAAATAGTGTTGTTACCAGACTAAAATAAGGGTTATAATATAGTATTTGAATGTTTCATAGTAACCATAAACCAAAAAAATATATACAATGGATAAACAAAATTAAAAGGAAAATAAATCATGTCACTAGAGAAAATCACATTCACTAAAGGAAGACAAGAAAGAAAAAAAATCAGAAAACAAATCGCAAAAATGACAGGAGTAAGTCCTTATCAATGATAACATTAAATGTAAATGTTAATGAACTAAACCCACCAATCAGAAGACAGAGTGGCTGAATAGATTTTTTTTTTAAAGGAACCAGTGATCTATGGCCTACAAGAAACATGTTTCACCTATAAAGATACATACTGATATGATTTGGCTGTGTCCCCACCCACATCTTATCTTGAATTCTAACTCCCACAATTCCCACTTATGGGATGAATGTGGAGGGACTAATTGAATCATGGGAGTGGGTCTTTCCTGTGCTGTTTTCATGATAGTGAATAAGTATCATATGATCTGATAGTTCTAGAAATGGAAGTTTCCCTGCACAAGTTCTATTCGTTTGTCTGCCGCCTTTTGAGATGTGCCTTTCACCTTCCGCCATGATTGTGAGGCCTCCTCATTCATATTGAACTATAAGTCTGGAAAGAATGAATGTTGATGAGCAAGACATTATCTTACAGTACAAATTAAACCTCCTTCTTTTATAAATTGCTCAGTCTTGGGTATGTCTTTATCAGCAACATTAAAACAAACTGATACGCTATATTGGTGTCAGTAGAGTGGGGCGCTGCTGAAAAGATACTCCAAAATATGGAAGCAACTTTGGAACTGGGTGAGAAGCAGAGGTTGAAAGAGATTGGATGGCTCAGAAGACATGAAAATGTGGGAAAGTTTGGAACTTCCTAGAGACTTGTTGAATGGCTTTGACTAAAATTCTGATAATGATATGGACAATGAAATCCAGGCTGAGGTGGTCTCAGATGGAGATGAGGAACTTGTTGGGAAGTGTGGAGTAAAGGTGACTCTTGCTATGTTATAGCAAACAGACTGGTGGCATTTTGTTCCTGCCTTAGAGATTTGTGGAACTTTGAATTTGAGAGAGATTATTTGAGGTATCTGGTGGAAGAAATTTACTAAGCAGGAAAGCATTCAAGAGGTTACTTAAGTGCTGTTAAAGTCATTCTGTTTTAAAAGGGAAACAGCATAAAAGTTTAAAAAATGTGCAGCCTGACAATGCAATAGAAAAGAAAATGCCATTTTCTGAAGAGAAAATCAGCTGGTTGTTGAAATTTGCAGAAAGTAACAAGGAAGTGAATATCAATACCAAAGACAGTGGGGAAAATGTCCCCAAGGCATGTCAGAGGTCATTATGGCAGCCTCTCCCATCACAGGCCTGAAGGCCTAGAAGGACAAAGTGGCTTCCAGGGCCAGGGTCCCCATGCTGTGGGCAGCTTAGGGACTTGGTGTCCTGTGCCCTAGCCACTCCAGCCATGGCTGAAAGGGGCCAACAGAGTTCAGGCCATAGCTTCAGAGGGTGCAAGCCCCAAGCCTTGGCAGCTTCTATGTGGTGTTGAGCTTGTGGATGCACAAAAGTCAGGAACTGAGGTTTGGAAACCTCCACCTAGATTTCAGAGGATGTATCAAAACACCTGTACGTCCAGGCAGAAGTTTGATGCAGGGACGAGGCCCTCCTGGGGAAGCTCTGCTATGGCAGTGTGGAAGGGAAATGTGGGTTTGGAGTCCCCACTTGGAGTTTCTGCTGGAGCACCACGTAATAAAGCTATGAAAAGAGGGCCACCATCCTTCAGAGCCCAAAATGGTAGATCCACTGAAAGCTTGCACCGTTTGCTTGGAATAGCTGCAGACATTCATCACCAACCTGTGAAGGCAGCTCTGAGGGAGGCTGGACCCTTCAAAGCCACAAGGGTGAAGCTGCCCAAGACCATGGGAACCTACTTCTTGCATCAGCATGACCTGGATATGAGATATGGAGTCAAAGCAGATCATTTTGGAGCCTTAAGTTTTGACTGCCCTGCTGGATTTCAGACTTGCATGTGGCCTTTAGCCCCTTTGTTTCGGACAATTTCTCCCATTTGGAACAGCTGTATTTACCCATTTCCTGTACCCACATTGTATCTAGGAAGTTACCAACTTGCTTTTAATTTTACAGGCTCACAGGCAGAAGGGACTTGCCTTGTTTCAGATGAAACTTTGGACTGTGAACACTTGAGTTAATGCTGAAATGAGTTAAGACTTTGGAGGACTGTTGGGAAGGCATTACTGGTTTTGAAATGCAAGGACATGAGATTTGGGAGGGGCCAGGAGTGGAATGACATGGTTTTCCTGTGTCCCCCCCAAATCTCATCTTCTTAAATTTTAAATCCCGCAATTGCCATGTGTGGATGGGAGGAAGCTGGTGGGAGATAATAGAATCATAAAGGTGGGCCTTTCCTATTCTGATGATGGTAAATAAGTCTTATGAGATCTGACGGTTTTAGAAATGGGAGTTTTTCTACATATGCTCTCTTCTCTTGTATACCACCATGTGAGATGCACCTTTCACCTCCTGCCATAATTATAAGGCCTCTGCATCCACATGGAACTGCATGTCCATTAAACCTTTCTTTTGTAAATTGCCCAGTCTCAGCTATGTCTTTATCTGCAGTGTGAAAACAAACTAATATGTAGACTAAAACAAAGGGATGGGAAAAGATATTCCATTGCAATGGAAATCTAAAAAGGGGCAGGAGTAGCTATACTTATATCAGACAAAGTAGATTTCAAGGCAAAAACTATAAAAGGAAAGGTCACTATATAATGAGAAATGAGTTAATTCAGCATGAAGATATAACAACTTTAAATATATATACACTTAAGACTGGAGCATCCAGATATATGAAGCAAATATGTTAGAGATAGGCCCTAATACAATAATATCTGGTGACTTAAACACTACACTTTCAGCATTGGACAGATCTTCCTGACAGAAAATCAATAAAGAAACATCAGATTTAATTGCACTATGGACTACATGGACCTGATGGATATTTACAGAACATTTTATCCAAGGGCTGCAGAATACACATTCTTCTCAGTTCATGGATCATTCTCAAGGTTATGCCATATGTTAGGCCACAAAACAAGCCTTAAGATACTCATAAAAACTGAAATAATATCAAGCATCTTCTCTGATCATAAAAGAATAAAACTAGAAATGAAGAACTGGAGAATTTCTGAAAACTATTTATATACATGAAAATTAAACATTATCCTTTTGAATGATTGGTGGGTCAATGAAGACATTACAACAGAAATCTAAAAATGTCTTGAAATAAATGATAATGGAAACACAACATACCAAAACCTGTGGGATACAGGAAAAACGGTACAAAGAGGGAACTTTATAGCTACAAGTGTCTACATAAAGAGAAAAAACGTCAAATAAACAACCTAACATTGCATCTTAAAGAGCTAGAAAAGCAAGCTCAAACCAAACCCAAAATTAGAACAGAAAACAGAGAATAAATGAATGAATATGAAATCAAATAATACAAAAGGTAAATGAAATAAAGTCCATTTTTTTGAGAAGTTAAACCAAATTGACAAAACCTTAGTCAGACAAAGGAAAAAAAAATTCCAAATGAATAAAATTAGAAATGAAAAAGAAGTAATTACAATTGATAATACAGAAATTTAAATAATTATCAGTAGCTACTATAAGCAACTATATGTCAACAAATTTGAAAACCTAGAAGAAATGAACAGATTCTTAGAAACATACAGCCTACCAAGATTGAACCATGAAGAAATCCAAAACCTAATCTTAACCAATAACAAATAACAAGATCAAAGTAGCAATAAATTGTCTACAAGTAAAGAAAATCCCAGGAACCAATGGCTTCACTACTGAATTATTTCAAAAATTGAAAAAAGAACTAATACTAATCCTATTCCAAATAAGGAGAGAATACTTTCAAATTCATTATACGATACCAAAATCAGACAAAGACTAATTAAAAAACCACCATGGCCAGTATCTCTAAATATTGATGCAAAATACTAGCAAACTGAATGGAACAATACATTAAAAAGATGATTCATCATGACCAAGTAGGATTTAAGACAGGGATGCGTGGAGGGTTCAACATATGCAAATCCATCTGTGTGATACATCCTATCAATAGAAGGAAGGACAAAAATCATTTCATTTCAATTGATACTGAAAAAGCACTTAATATTCAACATCCCTTTATGATAAAAAGCAAAAAAATGTGTATAGAAAGAACATACCTTAACATAATCAGTTCAGTCAACACAATCATGCAATATCTGACAGACACACAGCTAGTACCACACTGAATGAGGAAAAACTGAAAGCCTTTCCTCTAAGATCTGCAGCATGACAAGGATGTCCACTTTCACTACTGTTATTCATCATAGTACTGGAAGTTCTCACCAGAGCAATCAGACAATTGAAAGAAATAAAGAGTATCCAAATTGGAAAGGAGTCAAATAATCCTTGTTTGCAGATGATACAGTGACATATTTCAAAAAACATAAAACCTCCACCTAAAATCTATTAGAACTGATAAGCAAATTAGCTGAAATTGTAGGATACTAATTCAACATACAAAAATCAGTAACATTTCTATATACCAAGAGTGAAAAGGAAATCAAAAAAGTAATCCCATTTAGGATAGCTAGAAAAAAATGAAATACCTAGAACTTAACCAAAGAAGGGAAAGATACCTATAATTAAGAATATAAAACCTTGATTGAAGAAATTGAAGAGAACAACAAAAAATAGATATTCCATATTCATGTTTAGGAAGAATCAGTATTGTTAAAATGATCACACTACCCAAAACAATCTACAGATTCAGTGCTGTCCCTATCAAAACAAAATGAAAATTTTCAAAGAAACAGAAAAAAAAGTCCTAAAATTTATATAGAACCACAAAAGACTCAGAACATTCAAAGCAATTCTTAGCAAAAGAACAAAATTGGAGGAATCACGTTATCTGACTTCAGTTTATACTACAGAGCTATAGTAAACAAAATAGAATGGTACTGGCATAAAAACAGATACACAGACCAATGGAACAGAATATAGAACCAAACAAATCCACACACCTACAGTGGATACATTTTTTAAAAATATTTTATTGTATTTTAGGTTTTGGGGTACATGTGAAGAACATGCAGGATTGTTGCATAGGTACATACATGGCAATGCGATTTGCTGCCTTCCTCCCCATCATCTATATCAGGCATTTCTCCCCATGTTATCCCTCCCCAACTCCCCACCCCCTGCTGTTCCTCCCCTAGTTCCCCCCCACAGACCTCAGTGTGTGATGCTCGCCTCCCTGTATCCATGTGTTCTCATTGTTCATCACCCGCCTATGAGTGAGAACATGTGGTGTTTGATTTTCTGTTCTTGGGTCAGTTTGCTGAGAATGGTGGTTTCCAGGTTCATAAATTTCCCTACAAAGGACACAAACTCATCATTTTTCATGGCTGCATAGTATTCCATGGTGTGTATGTGCCACACTTTCCCTGTCCAGTCTGTCATTGATGGGCATTTGGGTTGGTTCCGAGTCTTTGCTATTGTAAACAGTGCTGCAGTGAACATTCGTGTGCATGTGTCCTTATAATAGAATGATTTATAATCCTTTGGATAAATACCCAGTAATGGGATTGCTGGGTCAAATGGAATTTCTATTTCTAGGTCCTTGAGGAATCGCCACTGTCTTCCACAATAGTTGAACTAATTTACACTCCCAGCAACAGTGTAAAAGTGTTCTTGTGTCTCCACATCCTCTCCAGCATCTGTTGTCTCCAGATTTGTTAATGATTGCCATTCTAACTGGCATAAGATGGTATCTCAATGTAGTTTTGATTTGCATTTCTCTAATACCAGTGATGATGAGCATTTTTTCATATGTTTATTGGCCTCATAGATACCTTCTTTTGAAAAGCGTCTGTTCATATCCTTCACCCACTTGTGAATGGTTTTTTTTTTTTTTTCCTTGTAAATCTGTTTTAGTTCTTTGTAGTTTCTGGATATTAGCCCTTTGTCAGATGGGTAGATTACGAACATTTTTTTCTCATTCTGTTGGTTGCCGGTTCACTCTAATGATTGTTTCTTTTGCTGTGCAGAAGCTCTGGAGTTTAATTAGATCTCATTTGTCTGTATTGGCTTTTGTTGCCAATGCTTTTGGTGTTTCAGTCATGAAGTTCTTGCCTATGCCTACGTCCTGAATGGTTTTGCCTAGGTTTTCTTCTAGGGTTTTTATGGTGTTAGATCTTATGTTTAAGTCTTTAATCTATCTGGAATTAATTTTAGTGTATGGTGTCAGGAAGGGGTCCAGTTTCTGCTTTCTACACATGGCTAGCGGATACACTTTCAACAAGGCTGCCAAGATCATACATTGGGGGAAACATAGTTATTCAATAAATGGTGCTGGGAGAACTGGATATTCATATGCAGAGGAAGGGAATTAGACCCCTATCTCTCACCATATACAAAAAAATATAACAAAATGAATAAATGACTTAAATCTAAGATAGACTATGAAACAACAACAAGAAAACATTGGGGGAAATCTCCAGAGTATGGGTCTGGGCAAACATTTTGTGAACAATACCCCACAAGCACAGGCAATCAAGACAAAAATAGATAAAGGGGATCACATAAAGTTAAAAAGCATTTGGACAGCAAAGGAAGCAGACAACAAAACAAAGAGACAACCCACATAATGGGGGAACCTATTTGCAGGTCACCCATCTGACAAAGGATTAATAACTGGAATATATTAGGAGCTCAAACAATGCTATAGAAAAAAAAATCAAGTAAACCAATTAAAAAATGGGCAAAAGATTTGAATAGACATTTCTCAAAAGAACACATACAAAGGGCAAATGGGTATATGAAAAGGTACTTGAGATTATTGAACATCAGAGAAATGTAAGTCAAAACCACAATGAGGTATCATCTCACCCCAGTTATCCAAAAGACAGGCAATAACAAATGCTGATGAGGATGTGGAGAAAAGGAAACCCTTATACACTGTTAGTGGGAATGTAAATTAGTACAACTAACATGGATACCAGTTTTCAGGTTCCTCAGAAAACTAAAAGTAGAGCTACCATATGATATAGCAACCTCACTGCTAGTATATAACCAAAAGGAAGGAAATAACATATTGAAGAGAGGTTTGCATTCCCAGGTTTGCTGCAGCACTGTTCACAACAGGAAGAATTTGAAAGCAATGTATATGTCCATTCATATATGAATGGATAAAGAAAATGTGACACATACACAAAATGGAGTACTATTCACTCATTAAAAGGGATATCCTATAATTTTCAATAACATGGACGGAACTGGAGATCTTATGTTAAGTGAAATGAGCCAAACACAGACAAACACTGTATATTCTTATTTGTGAGATCTAAAAATCAAAACAATTGACCTCATGGAGACAGAGTATAAGGATGGTTATTGGAGTCTGGGGAGGAGTTTGGGAATAGTTGGGGATGGTTGATAGGAACAAAAAATAGAATAATACCTAGGCCTGGCCTGCTGGCTCATGCCTGTAATCCCAACACTTTGGGAGGCCAAGGTGGGAGTATCACCTTAGGTCGTGAGTTCAAGACCAGCCTAAACAACATGAAGAAACCCCATCTCTACTAAAAATATAAAATTAGCTGGGCATGGTGGCGGGTGCCTGTAATCTTAGCTACTCGGGAGGCTGAGGCAGGAGAATAACTTGAACCCGGGAGGCAGAGGTCGCAGTGAGCCGAAATCACACCATTGTACTCCAGCCTGGGCAACAAGAGCGAAACTCCATCTCAAAATAATAATAATAATAATACCTAGTATTTGATTGCACAACGGAGTGACTATATCAATAACTCAATTGTACATTTGAAAATAACAGTATAATTGAATTGTTGGTAACACAAAAGATAAATACTTGAGGAGATAGATAACCCATTCTCCATGATGGATTATTATGCATTGCATGCCTGTATTAAAATATTTCCCTTACCCCATAAATACATATATACCTACTATGTAGCCATATAAGGTAGAAAGAATATTCTATAAAATAATGTAATAACATAAGGTTTACTCTTCATTAGCAAAGTCAAAGTATGAAAATCTAGACATGTAAAACTGCTAAACTGTGTTTGAAATCTCAATAAAAAACACACAAATAACTTAATTTCTTACTCTTGTTTTCCAAATTGATTAAACTCCTTTTCTTTTTTAACATAAATATCTAATTCCTTCTAATGGGAACCCAATTCACATTTATTTATCAGTTTGTGAGTGGTGTCGTGCTAGGTGTTGTAAATATAGGGAAGATGATTTCTAGACACAAGGTAACAAACATGGGGAACTGAGGGAGAGACTCGGGATATATTGACTCATCTTTTAATGCACAGCCAGTCCTTCCAGGGGAATTTCTAGCCATTAGCTTCCATAACAGGGGAAGTTCGGGGGAGGGTTGTATATCTATTTCAATTCCTCAAGGGAGGCTCAAACAGCACTGAACCTGGAGGATGTTTTCTTTCCATTAAATGCTTCCGTCATTGTAATACAGCATGAAGGTGTTCACAGTCAGAGGCAGAAGGCGTGTGTTGTGATGGAATTCTTACATTTGAATGTTTTCCAAGTGGGAACCTGCGACATTGTCATGTCTCAGTGGGTAAGGGACTCACTAACACAGAATATTCAGGAGAAAATGCGAAAGTGTTACAATTTCACTCATTTTTTTTCTGCTAAAATGCTATATGTATATTGCTTTGACATAGTTAAAAATATTCACACATTGACTGTTGAGTGCTGTGCAAAGTGGGTTTCATTGGTTACCTGACCAAAATTTATTCTATTCCTATTTTCCAGAACTCCCAAAGTACCCCAGAAACTAACACTGAATCCAAAAGCCTAATATTTCATAATTTCCTATGCAGATAGAGGATAGCAGAAAAAAGAAGGGGCTGACAGTGAACTCGTGAGAGCTCCTGGAAAGTCCCATAAAATAATTTAATCCACTGGCAGGGATTATCTTGCTCTACTGAATTTTTGGTATGAAGACTGGTGATACAGAAGCTATCACTAGCTAACTCATGTCCCATCTGAACCTTGGTTTTGACACAAACTATATGAAACTTTTCCAACAACTTCTGTATTAACTTCACATTTACTTTGTGGCTAAGGATCTCTTCAGGTACTGAAGAAGATCTTAACCCCCTGTCTCTGCTTCCAATTCTAAATTATCCCAGTCTCTCCTCAGGCCTTAGCTCCTTTCTCAGCATTCTCTCTTCCCCAGCTTTGGAGTAGAGTTGTATTATTCAGGGGCTAGGTACAGACTGTAAATGCTTGTCCTTTTAAACACATGAGCCAGGGGTTGGAGGAGTGGGAAGGAAAGTACAAATGGTTGTTCCTGTCTGTGTTCCAAGACCAGTGGTCTGAGGTTTTATTATTTGTCTTAGATGCTATCAAACAAGTAATGGTGTAACCTGCATAGATCACCTGAGAGGGTTCAGCTCAGCTATTGATGCAGTGTGGATAGAGATGAGGTACACTAGAAGGGCAATAGGCAATACATGTAACTGTCCAAGTATGTATTATTTGAACCCAAGAATTTTGAAAATTTAACCAGATTAAAAAAAAAATCATTGATGTCTACGTAGATTTGTACAAAAGTATTTTTGTCATAGGGGAATATCTGACATACCTAATGAGAGAAAGATTCATGTAACTTAAATTTGTAAGTTGATATAATTAAGAAAGTTACGTCAAATTATGCCCCCAGTGACTCAAAAGTTAAAAAAGCAGAACCAGGCAGCCACAGCTGGGTGGGAGAGTGGTCACGTGCCCTGTGTGCTGGCAGAATGATTCAGTGTTCTTTGAAAGATATTGTGAAAGTGTCACAAGATCACCTTTTCTGCAATCAACCCAAAGCAGTTCTTACTGTTGGTGCTGAGACAGACCACACCAACAACCAGAAAATTGCAGGTGGAAATTCCCCAGCTGACCATCAACAGACCACGTTGATGTCAGCCGACTGACCACCTGAAACCATTCAATTAGAGACTGGTGATTTGAGAATACCTAGATTTTCTCTCTTCCCCTATGGTTTATTTCCTTTATAATTTCCTACTCCTGGACTCCTTTTCATGGAGCATACTTTAGTTTTGCACCAAAGGCTGTCTCTCCCTAATCTGCAGATTGCTATTAGAAAATAAAGTTCTCTTTTGGTCTCTGCAAGTCTCATTTTACAAGTAAAAGTATTAATAACTTGATAGAATAATTACATGTTGTCAAGAGAAGGTATGATATAATGCTGACAAACAATAAGCTCTCATTTTAACAGACATATAGGCAAATGTTTAAATGTAAAAATCATATGTTAAAAAAAAGACACTCATCTCTAACTAGTAGTATTATTCTTCCCTACTCTTAGTTCTCACTACTTTAACATTTAAGTAAAACATATAAATGTCACTTCCCCAGAACATAAAGTACAATAATAATAATAATAATAATTTCCTTTTCCCCTTTTCACAACTGTATTCCTTATGCACTTTCAGCTGGGGCAAGGAATGAAGAAAACAGGTGAAAAGGTGTAGCTCATGTACTTTGACAGGGAAGTGAGAAGCAGGAGAGAAGGGTTCACACTAACCCAGGGATTAGGCAATCACCAGGGGGATGTGATCCATTTAAATTTTAGGGATCTCTTAGAAGCAGTTTCCAGCTAGAAATGCCTGTTGGGATCAGGATTGTGCCATAGTTTTTATTTTGAAATAAAATAACTTACTGTTTTGAAAAACCCTTGTCAGTTTATGTTTGTAAAATACGTGTGTGTGTGTGTGTGTGTGTGTGTGTGTGTGTATGTATATATTTTTTTTCCTTAACATGTCATTTCTGTGGGTTTTAGTAAAATTAGGTATTTTTTTTTCCTTATGGGCCATTGGAGAAATAGATGTTAAAGCAGGGCATAACTAGAAAACTCATTTTTTTAAGACTTTAAAAATTCTCATTGCAAAATGTCTTCTTTTTCTCTCTACTTGATATTTTTTGTAGACTAGTCCATGGTGCCATGTCTTGACCTACTTTTAAGTGACCTGATAGTGCTTGTTGACCAGTAGCCCCTCATCTCAGTTATACATGTATTTCCCATGGTGAGGACATTTCCTGGACCCCTCATATTTTAGAGTCTTTTCTAATCTACCTGGAATTATCCTGTGTAATTCCTTAGTAATACTTCTGCTTGCTTTCACTAATTCTTTACTGTGTCCTTTTATTGTACTTTAGCAAGGATAACAAACTAGAACAGCTCCCAAATAGTTACTTAATTCATTGTTGCTTTGTTTATTCTGTTTCCTTCATCAGTGATTTATATTTCCTCCAGAGGATAGAACTGCTTAGGCTGCAACAGGCCTGACTGATACTTCCTTTGGAAGATACACTCATGTAAAATAGTTATTTTCCTGAAATAGTTTTTTCAAGTTTAATCACACTGGAAAGCTCTTATCTTGAAACAAAATTCACTTATTTTGCTGAACTGGACTCTCAGTAGGAAATGCAGCTGGTAAAACAACTTGAGTTGAAGCTGCAACCTAGCAGGGTTTTTTTTTTTTTCTTCAACTCTCCAATTCCTAGATTAAGAAAAAGAAAATCTCTTAACTTTCCTATTGTTTATTACAGAATCAAAATTTATGATCTACAAGAAGGAGGAAACTCATTAAATTGCTTTAAAAGCAAACTATAATTAAAATTTTTGAATTCTAGTAGTAAGATTCACAGGATTTAGGGTCTTAAATTATTTATACTATGTAGCCTTCGGTTTTCTACTCTGAAATTAAGAATCCCTACCCCACTGCATTCTTGCAAAATAAACTAATTTGGGCAATATGACTGAAAATATGTAGATAATAACAATTATTTTCCTAATATGTGTTAAATACTAAAAACAGTACATAACACAGATCTTAATCAATTTAGAGGTTTGTTTTGTCAAGCTTGTCCATGGCACAGCCTCAGGAGGTCCTGAGAACATGTGCCCAAGATGGTTGGTTTATAGCATGATTTTATACATTTTAGGGAGACAGAAGTTACAGGCAGTTGTCAGTCAATACATTGGTTTGGTGTGGAAAGGGGAGACAACTCAAAGTGGGGAGCTTCCAGATCACAGGTGGATTCAAAGATTTTATGATTGGCAATTTGGTTGAGTAGGTTAAGTTATTATCTAAAGACCTGGCAGCAACAGAATGCAATATCTGAGTTAAGATTGGAGGTTGTGGATACCAAGCTGCTTCTATGCAGATGAAGCTGCCAGGAATCGGGCTTCAGAGAGAATAGACGGCTGATGTTTCTGATGAGACTTAAAAAGGTTCCAAGTTTTTAGTTAATCTCTCCTAGATCAGGAAAATACATGGAAAGGGAAGGGGATTATCTACAGAATGTAGATTTTTTTTTTTCCTGTAAAAGACAGCTTTGCAAGGGCATTTTAAAATACATCAAAGAAATATATTTCAGGGTAAAATACTTTAATTTTTTTCAGGGCCTGCTGTCTGTCATATGATTAATCTTGTTGCTGTAAAGAGTCTGTTTGGTCAGTCTTGAGAGATCTGATTTTTATTTTATTTTTTTTTTTGGATAGAGTCTTGTTCTGTTGCCTAGACTAGAGTGCAATGATGTGATCTTGGCTCGTGACAACCTCTGCCTTCTAGGTTCAAGCAGTTCTGTCTCGGCCTCCCTAGTAGCTGGGATTACAGGCTTCTGCCACCATGCCTGGCTAATTTTTATATTTTTAGTAGAGAATGGGTTTCACCATGTTAGCCAGGCCGATCTTGTTAAATGTAAAATTTTTGGTGCCGCAAAAGAAGGAGTACTCAAATATAAATTCTCTCAGCAAGGAAATCGACTGCTATAGCAGGCTGTGTAACACAGATGAAGCAATTGCGAGTGCATACCTGGATAAGGGAAGGGAAGGGCTTCTTATTCCTGATGCAGGTAGCCCCTACTGCTGTGTTGTTCGCCTATTGGCTAGGGTTAAAATACACAGTCTAAGCTAACTTCGATTGTCTGTTTTAAAGAGAGAAAGGGTACAAGCCGGAGTGGTGGGGTGGGTAGTTTGGCAGGAAGGATGGTTATGGAACAGGTCAAAGCAGGTGACCAGGATAAGTCAGGACAGAGCAGGGGACCAGGGGAACAGATGTGAACTACTGATTAGAACTGATGGGAAAAGGCTGTTTACTGAAACTACAAGGAAGTTAAACTTTAAAATGAGAATTAAAGAATAAGAGAGATGAACATACTGACATACTGATTCTTTGAAGGGAAACTTGGAGTTCACTATATCTAACAGTCTCAAACTCCTGACCTCAAGTGATCCGCCAGCCTGGGCCTCCCAAAGTGCTTGGATTACAGGCATGAGCAACCACATGACTGGCCTAAGATATCTGTTTTAATATGAATGCTGGTCAGTTGTGCCTGAATTCCAAAGGTAGGAGGGTATAATTAAGCGGTTTGGACTCCCCATATTCCTGTCATGGCCTGAACTAGTTTTTCAAGTTTACTTTGGAATGCCCTTGGCCAAGAGAGGAGTCCATTCAATTTGTTGGGGGTGTTTGGAATTATACTTTTGGTCAATAATATTATAACATAGATGTTTCTGTAAAAAAGATTCTGTGGCATAAGAATTCTTTATAGGGCTGAAGTGCAGGTTTTCCTTCCACCCTCTGAAGGTTCACTAAAAACTAACTGACGATAAGCAGATTAATAGGAAAAGGCATATAAATGTATTGTGCATACACATAGGGGAATTGCAGAAAAATGATTACCCAATAATTCAATGAGATCCAGTTGCTTATATATCCTTTGCAGGGGAAGGGGAGATGAGGGAAATATGACAATTTTTAGCGGTATAGAAGATGACTTTAGGGAAGATAAATAGACCTGGAAAACAGAAATTAGCTTGTAAATGATTGTCTTTGAAATTTAAATGAATCCTAGAGACAGAAATAGCTTATAAGAAAGTCCATCTTGGTGTGGTTATATTCCTTAGACTGTTTTTCTGAGATAGATAATAAAACTTAAGGGAGGAGATAGAAGGCAATTGTCTTCTCTTTGGAGGGTTTGATCATTAGGTAGATAAGAGCACACCAAAGTAAAATTCACCCTGTGCTGGTGTGGAGAGACAGGAGAGGTCAGAAACTTCTTGATTCTGAGACAATTTCTAAGGCCTTCCCATTCTACTTCAAGGTGCTCAGCATGCCAATTGCCATACTTTTGAGCTATCATTTTCTGAGCCCCAACATCTTCAAGTTATAAGCACAGGTAGGTCCAGTAAGTCAGTAAGACGGCAGGAATATGCTTGAGAAATAATGGAGAAAAACAGTCTTTTGAGAGTGTTACATTTCATGCAGAAAAACTTGTAATCAGTAATTATTCCTTATTCACTTTTTTATTATTAAGGCTGTATGTATCACAGCTTCCATAAACACTACTAAGTAATTACAGTATGATGTTATATGAGACATACCTGTCACTGCCTTAGTGAATTTTGCATTCTAGAAAGGGTAGAGGCAAGTGAAAGAAACATAAAGATGTAATCTCCCAACAGGTTCATTTTGCCCACCTACTGCCCATATATAGCTGATTTATCAAGACAGAGAAATTGTGATAAAGTTTAATTTACACAAAGCCAGCTGAACAGGACAGCAGATTTTTTTTATTACTCAAATCAGTCTCCCCAAATATTTTGAGACTGGGGTTTTTTGAGAATAAGTTGGTGAAGAATGTCAGACTCTGAAAAACATGCAGCAGCTGAAATATATTTTGAGCATCATTCTGAGGTTTTATAGGGATGTTAGCCCTATGAGCAATTAGGGGAGAATTAGAATCTTGGTCTCTAGCTGCATGACTCCTAAACCATAATTTCTAATTTTGTGGCTAATTTGTTAGTCTAAAAAGGCAATCTGGCCTCAGATAAGAAAGGGATTTATTTTGAAAAAGGGAAGTTATTATCTTTGTTTCAAAGTTAAACGATAAGTTTCTCTGAGTTATTTTGGCATATGCCCAGGAATGAACAAGGACAGCTTAGAAGTTAGAAGCAACAAGGAGTTGGTAAGGTCAGATCCCTTTCCCTGTAATAGTTTTCTCACTGTTAAAATTTTTGAAAAGGTGGTTTTAAGCAAACAAAAAACAGTTTATCTTAGGTGTCATGAAGAAAACAAGGTTTGGAGTATTATACTGAAAAAAAAAGTGACAGCACTGGTCAGAGATTATTTTATTAAGCATGTTAAATCTTTGAGTTACATAATCATATTCATAGTTCCATCCTCTAGATAATAATTTAAAAACTTTGTTCACATATATCTTCACAAATCCTTAAGATTTTGGGGTTGTGGCAAGTTTTAGATACCATGTTGTGTGGATCATATACTGACAGTTATCAAATCTCAGTGTTACAATCAGGGAACTTAGAAGATAGGGCAGTGTTTTGACTGTGTTGACAATGCCTTTATGAGACAACAAATGTATTTATTTGTATATTTCATTCAACAGATATAAGCATACTTTGTTGCATACATTTTATAATAAGTAAAGGAGTTTTAATGATACATATGACACAATTTTTATGTTTAAACTGAGTTTATTTGAAGAAGAAAAACACAGTTTGTTGATTACCAACATTGTCATAGGGAGATAGTTAGACATGAACAGGAAATGGAGCCCCTGATGGAGAAAGCTCTGAAAAATCTCACACCACAGAGACCACCTGAAATATGCATGCTAAATATGAGCAGAGAGGAGGGGAAATACCTGTGCAGAAGGGAATGCTCTGAAATGCCCTAAGATGGCCCAAAATCACTTATTATGCAGTTAACCTGTCTGAATGTGGCAGCATACTAACAGCAAAGAAAGAATGTCAAAAGGGAAATTCCTTAGAGATGCGCAGGCACAATAAGTACAGATTTAACTGTTACATGACCTTCCTGGGGTGGTGGTCATGAGCAATGCTGCCATGAGGTAGAATTCATATTGATCATGGGGCCCCAGGCACACGCATCAACTGACAGCAAGCTGTCAGTAAGCTGTCTTAAGACAGAAGAAACTAGACAAAGACAAAGCAGAGACTTAAGGCAGAGATGGGAACTTAAAGACTCTGACATAATAAAAACCACCATGCAGAACTCTTCTGTAATTCCCAGCCAGATCAGCTGCTTTTCTCTTGGAGTATATGCTTTTTTCTTCAATAAACCTTTTGCTTACTTTTCTAATTCATCTCTTTGCTGAATTCTTCTAAGAAGACTAAGAACTGAGGACCCCACACTTCCAGTAATGTAAATATAATAAAATAAGATTATCTATCTATTCATATTCTCTCTCTCTCTCTCATATGATGAGAGCCTAGCTGTGGCCATGGTCGGGGGACGTCATGGGGAGGGTTTGACCCTGAAATTCCATTTAGGGGAGAAAACGTTTTCTCTTTTCCCTTTAAAATTTAGTAATTAGGGACATTAAACATTAAAATTACAAAAGACGGATTCACAGGAGAAAAAAATAGATGTGATTATGTTTGTATGGAAGTTCATGAGGAAATGTGATTCAAAGTGATTAGAATTGGGGGCTTATATCTTAATAAGGGATGGAGAGGGCCCAGAGGCACTGCTGGAAGAACACATGACTTGGAAGAGAGAAGAAAGGCAACCTGTGGAAAAACAAATGACATTTTGTAAAAGTAAATGGGCCCTTAGGAGAATAGATGAGGGATATGATACTTTTGTGACAATGTCTCTTTGAGAGTGGTGCAGAATAAATTCTCAGCTTGAGAAGATTACAGTTGCTCCAAGGGAGGAGATTTAGGATAGTTGAGTTCTTTTGGAGGATCTGCTTTTAGGCAGATAAGAATTTTCAGGAAATCAAATGCCTTCAGCTCAAATAATTTTTATTCCACAGTGGCTTATTCTGGACTCCTTTACTGTCTTTAGGAATAGAGAATTTAAAATTGAACTTGGCGATAGAAGGGAAGATAATAAATGGGTAGTACATGCTGGGGGCTGTTTAGTTTCACTGACCAGGTGAAAAAGCAAGGATGCACTAGATTGCGAAAGAAATTCAGGGAAGTATTATAGTTAGACAGTAAAAACAGATTTTATTCAGGGACTATTACAATATTCCAGAAAAGTCCTCAGTATAGGAATGGGCTCAATTCTAAATACTGTAAGAACAAACAAAGATTGATAGCCAGCCATCAGAGTGGGGATCAGCAGATGGACAATCACTAAGATCAAATAATGGGAGTAAGGGGGGATTCTGGCTAAAGGGAGTCCAGAGTGATCAGATATTAAGGGTGGGAGCTGAGGAATTTTATTAGCTATCTAGGGGGATGAGACATCAAGAATGGGGGATTCTCTTCTCCCTAAACTGACTTAGCAGGATTCTTGCCTTCAAACAAAAAACAAGAAAGAAACAAGCCCAAAGTGCGGGGCTTGTTAGAAAAGAGTGCTTACAGGAGCCTGGCTAAACTTGACTCAAGGAGAGAATCACAGTATAAAATCTGGGAGTGGTAATAAATGGTGATAGTGATAGAAGCAAATGGCAAGTAGGATGATCTCCTGGAATTCTTCATTTATAAGAAACTTAACTGCCTCTGATTTCATTTAAAAATTTTTAGATTCAGCGTGAATATCACCCACTATTCTATGTAACTAGTGATGTTTACTGGCAGAGATGTAATACCTTTAGACAGCAAATAATTAAAATTCAAACAATTGTTTGGAAGAAACTTTCCAATCAAGCAGGACTAACTACTCTGATGAGGTCAGGGCCTTCGTGGAGAACAATATTGATCATTAAGAGAAAGCTTTGCTGTGGTTGATCTTGAATGGACTGAATTGCTCAGTGAGAACATTTTCTATTGAAAAGAAGTTGTCAGAATTCTTGAAATTCTTCTTTCCTCATTAAGCTTTTGAATTTAAGCTATAATTTCAAACAAAAAAATGTGTATGTGTTTGGGGGTGGGGAGGATAATGAAATTCTGTAGCCAGCAAAGAACTGTGAATGGAATAAAAGGATAATTTTACAACCTTAATGGAAACAGAAAATAACAGCAATTTAGGGAGCTCATTGACATCATTTTACTGTTTGTAATTGGTAGGCAATTAGTATGCAATTGTCCCATCTCAGTTAGTTTTCAGAAAGTTTTCTTTTTTGCTATACACATACAAATTCTTCATATTTTTTTCTTATCCAGACTCTGTTGGCCTTCTCTTACAGGGTTTATTGTTTTCACACCCTTTAAGCATACATGCCTTAGTAACTATGTGCCTTTTCATAATAGTGTTGCTAGACACTTACATTCACGTGTCTAAAGATACAACCTCTTTGTGCCTTTTTCTTGGGAATCATAACTTGACTTTTGTCAGTGGAGTAATACTTGCCAAATTGTTTAATTTTAAGGGCAATGAAACTTTTTTTTTGCTCCAGAATACTTTTTGGATGAATGCTTGAAATCCTCTCATTAAAGAATAATCCCTGGCGTTTAGTATAAAGTTCTCCAGCAGAATGTCTTTTACTGTGAGATACATTAAATAAAATCTGTACTTACAATGGGTTTTCTAGTTGTTTTCATGTACATATATTTTCCAAAAGTCCCCTTCTGCTATGATATATCTGTTCTGAATATAACAAAATATGCACTTAAACCCAAGGCAAAACATACGGATGGATATGCACTTACCACATTCTGCGCCAAGGCCTGGATCTGTGATCCAGATTTTTTCTACATGATTTTGATATCAATGGAGCAATGACCATTGAAATCACAACAAAATTCTAAGCAAGTAATAATGGAGGGAAATGAGGATCACTTAAATAAGTCTTCTCTATTGCCATGTTTATATTGTATGATACAGATAGCCTGTCTTTCTCTTACTTGAGTGATGCTGCTATTGGCAAACTTGGGTTTTGTTGGTCAACTCAACACTGAAAGTACTGTAGCTGCTTTATGTGTCAATTCTAGTGTACTCCATTGGTTCATAACCAGAAATCCTTTTGAGTAATGGTTCTTAAACACATATCCTACTTTTTGCAATTTTAGGCTCTTGTCAATGGTAGGTGGCTTAGATCTCAACCAAATGTCTCTGTGCTTGTACTTTGCTCAGACACAAAGTGAAGGAAGCATTTGGCTAGAGCAGCAAGGCACTGGCAAATTCTATGCTATTCTTCTGCCCCCAAGGAAAGGCACTTTCAGTCGAATCACTACCTTTTTAGATCATTTGGTGCTCTGCAGGAGATATTTGGGAGGACTCAGGGAAATCAGGTTCCTCTTTTTCTCTGGCTCCTCAAATGTCCATGTCTTATCAAAACTCTGTTCCTCCCTGTTGTTCCCAAATGTGTTCACTTAGAATCTTTCTCTTTTCTGTTGGATATTTTGCAAGGATGTGAGAGGCAGCCTACAGACTCCAAATTTCTGGCTATTATAACTCAAGCATCTCTGATGATGTCTTTGAAAGCTCAAGGGTTGATAGTTCAAACATGATTCAATCACAAGCATCATTATCATCATCACTTCTTAAGAGTAAAGAAATTTTTGTTTCCTGCCATCCCATCTAAATAGAGTTAATACTCTTCACCACTGGCAGTGTGGTGTTAGAGTTCAAGCTGCGTATGAAGGAAATCTATTCCAAGGAAACTAACGGGAAAAGAGTTGAAAATGCATTAACTCACTTACCTGAGGAGAAAAGGGGTTGAGTTGGCCTCTGAAACATCACAAATACAAAATATATAATTAAAAAAATTATTCTGTCATTCATTTGCTCTCCAAGATCCTCTTGACTTTTGCCCTTATTTTTTCCTCATTTTGTAAAGGGAAACTTGACTACCAAGAAATAAAGGGTTGTGATATCTGAGTTTTATAAACCAGGAGAAAAGGGGAAGACTTTCAGGGAGTCAGTGGATAATGAACCCATCCCTTTATCAATCAATGTGAAAGTAGAAACAAGGGAGAAAGATATAATGATTAGCAATTATTAGGTTGCATTCCTATTTCTACAGAAAAGACACTCAAATGGTAGCCTCCTCAGACCTACATGGAAATGAGAAAGGTAAATCTCCCAAAGGAATAAGTGTTTTGCTTTGAGAAGAGACTGGTATGATTAGCAGAAAAATACAATAAAATAGAACAGATGTCCACACTGTATAGCTTTTCTCTGTTTCCCTTGAGATACGTACATTTAGTTTCAGATTCTTGAACCAAAACAGTCACTTTCAGAAACAGTTGCCTTCCCTTTTGTTAACTGTAACATAAACATATCTCCGGGGGTACAGGCTTTATATTTTAATAGTTTTGCCAGGGAAAAAATAAAAAAAGGAGCAGTTGGTTGGAACCACTCACGCTCCAAAATATTTTTCTTGCCATCCTGAGATTCCACCATCTGTAACTCCATTGTATAGGCCATTAAAATGTTCTACAAAAAGCCTCATAGAATTGTGATTTTATGACTGAGAAGAATTGTAAGACCATTAAGTCTGTCTTCCAATCCATTCAACAAATACTGCTTTTTAAATGATTAACCACTGTTTACACCTGACCTTCAGTGATGACGAATCCACTATGTACTAAGACAGCCCATTCTGATATTGGACATCTCTGATTATTGGAGAGCAATCTGAATATATTATGAGAAGAGTCAAAGAATAAATACTTTCTAAATGCTACAAAGTATTTTTTTCTAATATTGGGATGAAGGCTACCATTCTGCAATCTCTTTTCATTTAGGTTGGAGTCAAACAAGTATAATTTCCCTTTCCTGAGACAGCCCTTCACATATATTTAGAGACAGCTGCATGCTCCTTACTCATCACTCCTCCTTCAAGGCAAATATTGCGAACTTCCTCAGCTTTTTCTCATTTAAACAGGTCTAACTCATACCTGTTCAAAAATAATTTCAATTTTTAAGAACTTCTGAGACTTAAGAGGAAAAAAGCACAAATCTCTTTTTGTAAAAGTAACAGAGATTATGGCAGTAGCAGAATTTTGAAATTTTTTGAAAGAGTGAAAGAAACTGGTAGAAACTAGAGAAGATATAAATAGAGGTAGAAGGGAAATTGCTGTCTAAATTGCTTACTACATTTTGTTTTTGGTCCTCTTAGCAGATAATTCTGGTACAAAGGTGTCTTCATCGCAAATCCTATTCAAAATATAGTTAAAACTTTCGTTACTTAAGATCAGACTGAGGCTTAATTTTGCTGAATTGTCACAACAATCCTGAAAGTCAGGTATAATTTTATCCATTTTGTTGATGAAGAAATTCTGTGCTTAAAAAAAGCAAACATGGCCTGGTGCGGTGGCTCACGTCTGTAATCCTAGCACTTTGGGAGGCTGAGACGGTTGGATCACGAGGTCAGGAGTTCAAGATCAGCCTGGCCAATTTGGTGAAACCCATTCTTTACAAAAAATACAAAAATTAGCTGGGCGTGGTGGTACCTGTAATCCCAGCTACTCCAGAGGCTGAGGCAGGAGAGTAGCTTGAACCCGGGAGGCGGAGGTTGCAGTGAGGTGAGATCATGCAATTGCACTCCAGCCTGGGAAAGAGCGAGACTCCATCTCAAAAAAAAAAAAAATGCATTTTCCAGGGGCCAAAGTTGAAACGCAGTTACTTCTAAGTGTGAAACCTATGCTCTTTCCACCTGTTCTTGGGGCATAGAAGCCTGACAATCTGTCACAGAATGGTGTGGTGCTAATTATCTCAGTTGTGGAGGTATGCATTGATTCTAATAGAAGCTATAAAAGGAACCTCACTATTATGCTAAGTGAAAGAGTTTGGACATGAAAGACCATTTATTTTAATACTCTACATATGGAATTAACAGAAAAGACAAGTCTAGTAGTTTTCTACGTTTCTATAGAAGACTAGGAATCAGCTACAAATAAACACAAATTTTCTCGGAGTGGTGAAAATATCTTTTAAGTAAATTTTGATATCTATAATTTTTAAAATCTATGATAAATTGAATTGTGCCTTTGAAAAGGAGATATTTTATGTTATGTAAAGTATGCCTCAAGGAAGCTGTTAACTGAGAAGCAAGACTATTGCAAATAAAAATAAGAAAAGTGCTGAAGGAAGCAAATTGTAGAGTTTGTACCTTAATAGTACTGTTCTTTGTATACTGAGATGCTATAGATTATGTCATATCATTGTTTTGTGTATATCAAGAAAAAAATTCTGCAAATTAATTTATGACAATATTTTCTTACATGTTATTTAAATTTATTTTAAAAGTGCTTTTAATTAATTTAGACCTTAAATCTATACTATATCACAATATGCACGACTATGAAAAAGTTCACATGTGTACTGATAACTAAAGCATCACTGCTGTGTAGCTGATTTTAAGACTTTACCGATTGAAAGGTGCATATTGATTTTTAAAATGTTAAAACGTGAAAAACCTCCATTCTTAGACTCTGTGATGAACCACAGAATGGAAAGAAAACCAGAGGCCCAGAGTAACCAACATCTGGGACATCCACAAGAGTTGCTTGGGTTAAGATGGGGAAAAGTGAAGCTTTACTTGGGAAAAACTTGGTGACGAATGGTCCCGGATGCAACCAGCTACAGAGAGGAAGGTATAGAAACTGCTTGAGGCTGAGACAACACGTAATATCATTTGTCTCTCATCATTTAAGGATTCATTACTTGCATCTCCATGGAGTTATATCCACTGGGTAGCCTCTCTATCAATATCTGTTAATACAGATGTTAATAATAGGTTATAACCTGTTAATAATAACAGGTTCATTTACAGAGGAGTGGCCTGCTTATTCCTTGAGAGTTGCTGAGTCCCAGGTACATTCATGTGGTTGCTCCTCTTAACAATTATTCAGAATACTCATAGTCACTCACCTCCGAAACAAAATATGGTATCCCTGCTACTCGGAGAGATGGTCTTGGTGTAAAAGAAAGAGTCCTAGTTCCTATGCAGAAAATACTTACCTTTCTTTCACTTATTCTTTGTTTTAAGGGAAAACGTGACAACTGGGTTTTATTGTGACTCATACCAGCTTTAGACAACATACTAAATATGTGTAATAAAAGAGCATGACTTTTGAAAGCCAACAGATTCAAGTGTGAATCTTACCTTTGACATTTAATCAGCAGCTAAATAGTGCACACGTTATTTCAGTTTTTACAGCCTAAAGTTCCTTCATCTAAATTAGAGGTGATGGTTATGTTTTTAGAATTTTTGTAATAAATGAGACTCAGTATGAATAGTACACATTATACCTTGAGTACAGGAAACTCCCAAGTTTATCACGATGATCACCATCACCATTCCCACCATCATCATTATATCAGCATCATCTTCATGATTAATTTTGTTACTCGGGGTCAATTTGGAAGGCGTGCATCTGTATGTAGAATTGTTTTTCTAATGTTAGGCAGTTTCACGTAAGGGGGAAGATATTTTGACTTGAAGACTCTCCTTGCTTAGACAAGTGAGTATTATCAGCTTTAATGTAATTACTGAAAGTATACAAATATCTAACCATTACCAAAGTGACCTTATTTAGTTATAATATCTTCAGAGTTGTGAAATATTCAGTGTATTCCATCTGGGTTCTAAACATTAGGATATTTCTCTGAGACCTTAGCATAAACTCAGTTGATAATTTCACTCTGAACCACAGACATAAGGTACATTATAGCTGAAACCTAGTGTACTTAAAGTTCATTGCTGGTTATATCTTAAGTACCCTTGCCTGCAATATTTTCAGCTATCATGCTATTTCATGTGACTCATCATTACATCTAGATTAGGCACCTCATTGCAAAAATTCTCTGTTTTTAGGATTGTAGCACCATCCCTCAGCCTCAGCTTTTCTGCACCTTGGTTCAGCAAATATGGACCTGATTATGAGTTCTCCCTTGTGAGGCTGGTTTCTGGAAACATTGGTGCACTGAAGCTAATACATGCTTAAGAAACTGACATTACAAGATGGGAAAAGTGTTAATTATATGTATCTGTATGTGTGAATATACGTCTCTATCTCCTCTCTCTCTGAATGTATATCTCAGCCTCAGAGAAACTGGATTGAAGTATAAGGGGGCATTTGAGCTGAGATTTCTGTCTTACTGAGATTTCAGGTTGAATTAGAAATTTCTAGGTAAATAATATGCAGTGTGGGCAAAAGACTGAGGAGGTTTGATACGGGGATACTTTAGTTAGAATAAAGCAGTTCTCAAAAGCAATAGATCTCAAAAACTGTTCACTAATTGTTTCCATTGTGGGATATAAAATGCTCTATTGTGCTACTTCAGAAATCATACTAAACATATCTGCATATAATTATTTACTGTTAATTGTTTTAGTCACATAATATGTTTCTACTGAAAACACTCTTAATTATCAGCATAAGTTAAATTTTTCATTTTTAACAAAGGAAGTGGGAGTACATATAGCAAGTCATATTAAAAAAAAAGTGTACCTTAATGACTTGAGTTCACATATTTACATTTATTAATCCAAATATCAGTGGCAATTGATAAAGAACTGACAAAATATGAAAAAGTTAATAATTCTTAGATAATATTTTGCTAATCTTTCACTTTTCACAATCTTCTCAGCTTTATAAGAAATAAAAAAGTTAGATTTATTTTTCCACGTATACGATTATTATCTAAACATTATTTAATAGTTTATTCTTACCTAGCTGATCAATAGAAGTTCTGATATACAGTTTGAGAATGCATAATCCTATTCACTTAATCTCTTTGTGTATCCCTTCACTATTATTGTACTTTTAAGTTTGCTATGGCTTTAAAGTGTGTCTTAATTCTACACCTACCTGGTTCTTCTTCAAAAGACTTTGATTCTTTGACCTTCTAAAATTCTGGAACAACTTGCTAAAATAAAATAAAGAATGAGGTGGGAAAAATGAATCTCAAGTTAGGCAGGATTATTGTATAAATCCTTCGCAGTATCATAAATAGGTACATTAAAATTTGTCATTTCTGGGAGTATATTCTTGGTCTTCTATAATTGGAAAGAAAATTCTTTAGAAAAAAAGATGCTTCACAACATAGATCAGGAAGTAGATTTCTCTCTCTCTGTATTTATGTTTGTGTGTGTGTGTGTGTGTGTGTGTGTGTGTGTGAAACAGAGAGAGATTGCACAGAAACACTCATGGTGTTTTTGTTTGCTCCTTGGTCTAGGATGTTATAGGTACACCCGAGCCCTAATTTCTTTCTGCTTTACTTCCACTGATAGTGACTGAGCAAACAAAAGTTAGATTTAACGCCTCACTAGTAGGTGCCAAAACGCCATTTATTTTTTTTTTTTTTTTTTTTTTTTAATTTTTTGAAAGAAAAGAAAAGAGAGGAAAGAAAGTGAGAGTGAAAGAAAGAAAAAAAAAGAATGTACGAGAGAAAGAAAGAGGAAGAAAAAGAGGGAGAGAGAACAGGATTCTTGTTCTACTGCCCAGGCTAGAATGCAGT
>CAUYLG010065199.1:0-127659 GCA_963573385.1 Cacajao melanocephalus | reverse complement strand
CCCAGGCTGGAGTGCAATGGCGCGATCTCGGCTCACCACAACCTCCGCCTCCTGGGTTCAAGCAATTCTCCTGCCTCAGCCTCCCAAGTAGCTGGGACTACAGGCATGCACCACCATGCCCAGCTAATTTTTTTTGTATTTTTAGTAGAGTCGGAGTTTCACCATGTTGACCAGGATGGTCTCGATCTCTTGACCTTGTGATCCACCCACCTCGGCCTCCCAAAGTACTGGGATTATAGGCGTGAGCCACCGCACCCGACCTAAAGTCAGTTCTTTTAACATCAAATCACAATGAAACAATGATTAAATGATGCCTTAATTTTGGGGCAAGCAGAAAAATGCTTTTAAATTATTTTGGGGGAATTGGTGAACTACAACCAGTAAAGGGAATGTGATAAAATGTAAAGTATGTTTTTTTGAGACAGAGTCTTCTTCTGTTGCCCAGGCTGGAGTGCAGTGGTGTGATCACAGCTCACTGCAGCTTCAACCTCCCAGGCTCAAGCGATCCTCCCACCCCAGTCTTCCAAGCAGCTTGGACTATAGGCACATGCCACCATGCCCAGGTAATTTTTGTATTTATTTTTGTAGAGACTGGGTCTCACTATGTTGCCCAGGCTGGTCTTGAACCCCTGGGCTCAAGCAACCCTCTTGCCTTGGCCTCTCAAAGAGCTGAGATTACAGGTGTGAGCCACCATGCCTGGGTAAAAGGTGAAATATTGGATACTGAGACCTATCTGAGGTTTAGCTTAGCCTGACACCACAGTTAACCAATACGCAAAAAGAAAGAGCTTGTAAGTTATTATTAGACAAGTGAGAAGCAGATTACATTTTACCAAAAATATGTTACTTTTAAAAGTGCGCAAGCAAATATCAAAATTGAATCAGTATTTCCAGACCACTACGTTTGGAGGAATCCCTAATCTTATACTAATTAGAACAAAAAAAGAACATGCAAAGAACATATGAATTCATTCAATATCCACATTATTCGTGTCTCTAAATGCTCATATAGAAATTGGAATTAATACAATAGAGAAGACCCCAAAAGAGAAAAACGCATGTTTTCAACCATTTAAACCTTTCTTCATCGAAACCCAGTCCTTAGATTCAATCTTAAGTAGAAAAAAGTGTTTATATAACTGAACTAAAGTCTAAAAACAAATTTTTAGAATAAACATAAATCTGTTATGCAAATACAAATTTGAATGGAACACTTTACAAATTTATTTAATAAAATATATGATGTAAGCATGAATTTAATAACTTATCATTAAATGATATTCCTCTGATCATAAATACCCATTCACATACTTTTATTCAAAGTATGTGGAACTAAAATCCTAGAAGACAGTGGTTTTACCCCCAGCTGGGTTGATACAATGATATCTCTTCATTTATCATCCTTAATTCCCTAAACCACACAAATACGTAGAAAATCTGAGTTCGAGTTTGACTGAAATGATAAGAAGGCTGTTATAATTTCACACTAAGGTTATTTTTTTTATCTTTTTATCGACTTTAGTGTTTTCCCTGTAAAGTTCTCCACTTCCACCTCCATCCACCCCTACATACAGCAAAAATGTTCCCTAAAACCCAGGAGAATTAATAGATTATTTTCTTTATAGTGGTTATCATACAATCATGGTTTCTCATTTGCTTTTTCATATGAACCAAAAAGGAAAGCTGCATGAGAGCATCTCTAAGGACACTAAGTGCCTTTTTAGTTACCTGTGAAGCCTTGTTTTAAGTATAAGTAGAGGGAAATCATTGGAAGTTAGTGAAAGGAAATGTGTATGGAAAAAAATCCTATCAATTGAGAAATATATATACTGTTTCCTTCTCATCAATCAGAATAGGAAAATGAATTTAATCAGAGCTGGAGCTGGAGGTTACAGGCAGAAATGCAAATAAAGGAAACAAAATTAAATTCAGGCAAGTTTCTTAAATACTTTTTGACAATATGGATCTTCAGATAAATACAGAATCTTACTTAAAGGATAAAGATAATATTGGTTTTTTATTAGACATTTCATAAAAGCTACTTTTCTTTCTAAGTTATTTTGACCTCAGTAACAAGAATTTCAGAAAGTGGTGGGATTAAGCTCCAGGGTTAAGCTGCTGATGTCTAGACAACTTGGAATTGAATTCAAATAGAAATCATAACCCTCAGGTAAAAAAAAAAATTAGCAAACTGGTTCCATTTTTTTAAAAAAAGACTATTAAGTCATATAACTAAATGCACTTTTGCTTCAAAAGAAAACAATTATCTATTTGTAGCATATGAATTTCATAGTACAGTGTCTTGATTTAATGTACCCAGCACAATAGTGAGCCAAAATTCACCAAAATCCAACAGAAATCTAAATTAAGTGAGAATAATGTTTTCCTGAGTATTCATTTCAGAATTTATTTAAATCTAGCCCAAATGTGCCATATTTCTCTGGGTAGATTAATTAGATTTTACTGGAAACCAGCTGATCCCAAGTTCTCCCCTAGATATTTGGTTGTAATACAAAGTTATACCATTGTTGAAAACATCTGAGGCCCTATTCTCAGGTTCCTGTCCGTGGTAGACCACAGTCTTTGACAGTGTAAAATCTCTCAGTCGCCACTTCCAGGAGTAGACCTTGAACCCACAATAGACTCAACTATGTTCTCCAAGTGATCACAGGCTGAATTGGCCTCTGCTATAGACCTTTTCTTTATGTCAGAAGCCACTTCAGTGTGGGACCAGTCTAAGAACACATTGTTGTCTGAAATTAATTCCAGGTTCAACTTTCATTTCCCATTACTTATTATTATTTATTTATTTATTTTACTTTTTTCATTTCCCACTACTTTTACGCAGCAGAAAAACAGAATAGTGCATTTTTTGCAGGGATTGCTTTGAAGCTCATAAGCAGGGCACATCAATTAAATCCCCAACTAAGCATAATTAGGGTAATTGACAATGCCCTTTCCCCAGTAAGAATGGTCAGCCTGGCACGGTGGCTCACACCTGTAATCCCAGCACTTTGGGAGGCCAAGGCAGGCAGATCATTTGAGGTCAGGAGTTCGAGACCAGCCTGGCCAACATGGTGAAACCCCTGTCTCAACTAAAAATACAAAAATTAGCCAGGCGTGGTAGTGGGCACCTCTAGTCCTAGCTACTCAGGAGGCTGAGGCAGGAGAATCACTTGAACCCAGGGGGTGGAGGTTGCACCTAGCTGAGATCTGAGATCGCACCACTGTACTCAAGCCTGGGTGACAGAGTGAGACTTCCTCTCAGAAAAAAAGAAAAAAGTAGAATGGTAAAGGTTTATTGTGAGTTTACTATGCCCCAGGCACTGTGGTAAACACTTTGCTCGCATTATTTCATTCAGTTCTCACAACCAGTTTATGACGTAGGTGCTATTACTATCTCCATTTGACAAAAGTTACTTAGGGTCAGAGAATTTAAGTAAATTTCTTAGTCATTCCTAGTAAGTAGGTGAACCCAAGAATATGGATGATTTTCCTTTTCAAAAACATCTGTTCTGTTTTCCTTAAAGCTACCATTGAAATAGATAGAAGGGAGAAAATGAAAGAGGGAGGGAGAGAGAAAGAGAGGAAAAGGATTTGGCTAAAGGTCAAGTTGCCTTGCCCTCTTTCCCTTCTCTTACACAATACTTTTAGAAGAATCCCAATGCTCAATAATGAAAGCAAAAAAAATACTGAGTCCAAAAATATTTTTTTTTTTTTTTTTTTTTTTTGGTCACCACCATGCCCCTCAAAGCCAACGTTATTAGGTTGCATAGTTATTGTACCGAAAAAAAGGTAGGAAATGTTTTAAGACTCTAGAGACCCTCCTCTTTAGTGGTCTACTCTATCCAGGAGAAAATTGGCTCTAATGGATAATCTAGATGTATTCCAAGGATGGTATATTTATCAAATATTTAGGATTACTTCTCTATATACATCATATGTATAATGTAATGAACCCTTATTTTTGCATTACTAAGGAATTTTATTGTAACTAAACTGAAAATACTTACATAATAATATTTTTATCTCTTGAATCCAGCTCCAAATTAGTAGTGCTAGATTAGTTTGCACTTGATAGAAATGATAGGAATGAATTTGACCAAATGAACCCTTTTTAACACTATTGTTTGATAGGTGGAAAAACGTGCTATTTCATTTCTGAAATATTCACCTTTTTTCCCCTACAGCTTCATGATTTTACCAGTGAAATGCTTAATGCTTTTCATCAGAAACATCTAATTTTCTAATGTCTCAGGGAACATTAAAAGGCCTGAGCATTCCCACAAACATGTTATACAGCATATGCAATTGGCTTGAGTCACATAAAATATTTTGCCTCTTTAGGTCAGGCGCAGTGGCTCACGCCTGTAATCCCAGCAAATTTGGGAGGTCGAGGAGGGTGGATCACTTGAGGTCAGTAGTCCGAGACCAGCCTGGCTAACATGGTGAAACCCCATCTCAACTAAAAATACAGAAAACAGCCAAGCATAGTAGTGCATGCCTGTAATCCCAGCTACTCAGGAGCCTGAGGCTGGAGAATCCCTTGAACCTGGGAAGTGGTGGTTGCAGTGAGCTGAGATCATGTGATTGCTCTCCAGCCTGGGCAATATATATAATTTTTGAGTCTCTTAGGGTCGGATAGACAGTCTGCAATATATATATATATATATATATATATATATATATGTGTGTATATATATATATATATGTATATATATATATATGTATGTATATATATGTGTCTGTGTGTGAAATGTGTGTGTGTAGCCTCTTCAATTAGCATAGAGACAGCAAAGGCACTAATCTTTTCTTGCATGAGCACTCTTAAAATCAAAATCTACATCCTCTAGTTTGGAACACAAAGAACACTGCATTGGTTTCCAGAATTTGTTGAGTTGTACAGCTTTCCCTATTGTAGTAAATAAGGTCTTGGAAAGTACTCTTATGGCATTTTTTTTCTTATTCTAAAGTTTTTCAAGATGTGGAGATATTGCTTTTTCTCTTTTAATGTATGCCAACTCACAAGTGTCACCTTTCAGTTTCACTGCAAATATTGTGAGTGCTATTGGACAAGATGGTTTATACTGCAATCTGTAAGTGGGAAAAATCCTTCCTCCCACAATACTAATCTAGGAATCGATTGCTCTTGCTTTTAGGCCCAGCTCCAGCATTACTTCTGTCACACAGTTTCTCTATGACTTCACTTGTCTCATCTACAAAATGGAACAATTAGAGCTCCATAGTTTGTTTTAAAGAATTATTATGAAAATGACAAAGCCCTGTATCGATGAAGAAAATATTCATTATGATTTTGTATTAGTTTATGCCCCTTCCTTCTTCAATCCCCTAGCCAGTCAGCCACCCCCATCGCACAACTTCTCATGATATTTCTTCCCCTATTGGCCTCAGTCTTGTGCTTTCTCTTTCCTTCTCTTTCTCTTTACCACTTTACCATTCTTTCTCAGTATGGTTTTTATACCTCTTTTGGATGCAAAATTACTTGTCTTCCTCTTTTTAGGGTCATCAGAACAAGCAGTCATACAGATCTCTTGCACTATACCCGTTCATCCCCCACCCCTCACCAACAGATTTGATTGGACATTTGAGAATTATGAGTTTATTAGGTAAAGAAGAAAGAATTTAACTAAACCTAGTTATGCCTGTGGCACAATATAATGCTCATGTCAGTTGTTTTTTAAAAAGGTAATTTCTGGTGATAATTAAGAATGTACTATAACATTAAAATGTCCTGATTTTATTATATGGATTAGTAATATATTTTATTTAAGGGGATTTTGAAACTTTTCTTTTTCTTTTTCTTTTCTTTTTTGAGACAGAGTTTCACTCTTGTCACCCTGGCTGGAGGGCAGTGGTGTAATCTCGGCTCACAGCAACCTCTGTCTTTCAGGTGCAAGAGATTCTTCTGCCTCAGCCTCCCAAGTAGCTGGTATTACAGGCACCCACCACCATGCCTGGCTAATTTTTGTATTTTTAGTAGAGATGGCATTTCACCATGTTGGCCAGGCTGGTCTCAAACTCCTGACCTCAGGTGATCTGCCCACCTCAGCCTCCCAAAGTGCTGGGATTACAGGCATGAGCCACCACACCCAGCCAAATATTTCCTTTTAAGTTGTATTTTTTAAGTTGTGCGCAATTTAGCAGCCTGTTTCAATGAGTACATGGGAGAAAACAGTTCATAGGTGTTGGGAGGTGTGGATGATTTTGTGCTCTATTAATAGAATTCATGAAAAACAGAATGATTTTATTGCTACTGCCAGTTCTCTCAAATATGGAGACTTTATATATTTTAATTGAATACCTACATTGGCATGCCTTTTATATTGCCATGAAAACATGTATATTATGAGAATTCTATCAGTATTTCTGATTTAATATACTGAACTATCCTATATAAATTCTGTGGGAGAGGGAAAATCAGTTTACTATGGAAGTGTATAGAACAGTTGGAGAGAGTGCTTTTCCTGTAGTCTTCACAAAAAAACCAGTTAGTGCCAAATGCTATAACCTAAACAGTTAAAAATCATCTAGGTGCAAAACAATGTACAAATTCTAAGATGCATTAGGTTGGTGCAAAAGTAATTGCGGCTTTTGCTAATCAAATTAATGGCCAAAGCTGCAATTACTTTTGCACCAACCTAATACTTAATTTTAAAAGTGAAGTATCTCTAGTGAGTTACAAACAAGTAGCAAAGAAGAGTCAGCAAGTTAAAAATGACTTACTCATAAAGTATTTTCCTTGTGACTGGACCAGTTCTATATAATTCAAATATAACCAAAAATGGGAGGTAAGCATGTTTATGTACACTATACATTATATATTATATTTGAAAAAAATCAGGGTCTAGAGGCCTAAGTATCATGCTAAAGATGTCAGATGGGGTAGTTCTGGTTGTTGGAGAGGAATATACAGCATCTCAAAGCCCATCCCATAGAGATCTGCTGTTCTCATTTGTTATAGAATTTCACCACTCTCTTGGTCATCTCAGGAAAGCACAGTCCTCTTTCCCTCAGAGCCTTCCAGCACAAATGAGAGAAGGGCTTCTCTGGATATTTCAGCCCTATGCTAAACTGTTCCTGCACCACTAACAGGGAGGATGCCCTCCTGGGCCTGACCAAATGTTTGACTAGCTGTGGTAGCTGTGTGATCGTGAGAGGGATTAGATGAGCTACAACTGAGAGAACAGAAATTGGAGCACCTTAATGGAGATGCTCCTTTGAACGGAGACCTGCCTCTTGCCTATCCTAGCAGAGCAGAACCCTCTCTTAGGGTAGGATAGACAGCCTGCAGATGGCAGCTCTGCTCCCTGCTATGTGAGGGGACCTCTTATGTGGGACCCCACTAATATTCCCTTTAAAACATTTATATTCTCACCCTAACCTTTCCCCCACTTGGATCCCAGCCTTCCTTCTGAGGATAAAGTAGCCTAGCTCTTCATCTTTACTTATATTCAAGAGGCTAAAATAAATTTAGTTCCTTAATTATTTAGATTCTGGATCTAAAATAAAACAAAGCATATTAACAAGACCAAAAAAATCCCACTTTTCTCTCTCAAACTCAGGTCTTGAAAATCATGAGTTTGTACCTTTAAAATTCTACATCTGTTAATAAGTTTTTAAATATCTGTTTAGAAATTCAATTGATTCTTTGATTGTAAGATCTCTATGCCCTAACTTCCCTAGGGTAAATAATTAATTGCCTCCCTAAACTCACTGGACTCAATGGAGGGGAAGAAGGGTGGAGGGGAACAGGGAAATTAATACTGGTTAATGACTCCAGTTGTCATCCCACGACACACAAGTATCTATTCAAATGGCCCTCTAGGCTGACTTGAGCTGATTGAACTAGTGATGAACATCTGACTAATAGTCATTTACAAATTAACTGATAGCTGAGGGTGACAAGGCTCAAAGCCTCTAACCAATATTTGTTCTTGCTATAACAGGTGAATAGTAGAGTTCATCAAAGTATCACTCTAAACTATAACCAGCATGGGACAGTGATGATAATGCATCATAAACCAATAATTGTGTTTAATCACTGTTCAACTGAGGCTCTGCAAAATTAATTAACAAATGGATGATAAAGTTACATAAGTAAATGCAAACAAAAAAGGAGTCAGTATACTAATCTTAATATTAGCTTAGGTGGAATTCGGGTCATAAGTTGAAAGGAGGAAAAGACACTTTATAAAATTAAATGATAAAATTCACAAGGAAGATAAAATGTTTATGAATATCTATGCATCAGATAACATAGCATTGACATTCATGAAGCCAGTACTTCAAGTCATTAAAGAAGAGAGTAACAGGGGTGATGGGAGACATTAATTTACCTCTTGTGGGCCAAAATAGATCAAGTAGACCAAAACAATGTCTAAGGAAATAGCATATCAAAATGGGATTTGTTTGTTTGTTTGTTTTTGGAGATAGAGTCTCACTCTGTCGCCCAGGCTGGAGTGCAAAGGTGCGATTAAAATGGGATATTTTTTAAAGTGCATAAAGTAGCCTTTCGGCCGGAACAACCATCTTCCAGTAATTCGCCAAAATTACGAACGCAAAAGGAAAGAGGAGAGGCACCTGACGTCTGTTCTCTAGGCCTTTTGGAAAACATGGAGTTGTTCCTTTGGCCACCTATATGTGAATCCATAAGAAAGGTGATATTGTAGACATCAAGGGAATGGGTACTGTTCAAGGAGGAATGCCTCACAAGTGTTACCATGGCTAAACTGTAAGAGTCTACAATATTCCCCAGCATGCTGTTGGCATTGTTGTAAACAAACACGTTAAGGACAAGATTCTTGCCAAGAGAATTAATGTGCATATTGAGCCCATTAAGCACACTAAGAGCCGAGTTAGCTTCCTGAAACTTGTGAAGGAAAATGATCAGAAAAAGAAAGAAACCAAAGAGTTTCGACCTGGGTTCAACTGAAGCGCAAGCCTGCTCCACCCGGAGAAGCACACCTGGTGAGAACCAATGGGAAGGAGCCTGAGCTGCTGAAACCTCTTCCCTATGAATTCATGGCATAATAGGTGTTAAAAAAAATAAAAGACCTCTGGACTGCAAAAATGTTTCTCTTCACTGAGTAGAAGTGTGGTGTCCTCGCCCCCAAAGAAATGTTTAAAGCAAATTGTAATTGTGTCCTAATTCATTATGTAATGTCTTTACTATTCAAAGATAATGGATTTCTTGCTGAAAGATGTGAGGCAGCTTATTATGTAACAAACTACTCAACTAGTCAGATAATGGCCAGGTATTAGGTATGAAATACTTGAAATAAGATAGTCCCTCTAAATCATCAAAGAAGAAATAAAATAATTTATTAAAAAAGTATATAAAGTAAACCAATACTACATCACTAGAAAAAGAATACAAACGCTTTTCAAATATCCATTCTTGAAAATCTTTAAATGTTCTTAAAAATCAACAATATGTTAGTCACAAAGTAAACCTCAACAACATGTGAAATGTAGAAATAGCATAAATAATATAAAATTCTCAGATAAGAGTACACCTAAACATTAATAAGAAAACCAAGAAAGAAAAGGCCCTTACCTACTAAAAGTTTTTTACATGCTTGCATACACCAGTTGAGTCAAAGAGGAAATACTAACTAAAATTGCAGAATATCTAGAAAATAATTATTTTAAAATTATGTATCAAGACTTATGGGGTATAACTGGAAAGAACAAAAATAAATAATTGAAATATTTATTTTACTTTAAATATAGGAAAGGAATCATAAAAGGAAATAATAAAATAATAAAGATAAAAGCAGATATTAATGAAATTAATAATCAATAATTTTCTCTTTATTAATAATAATGAAATAATCTTTGAGTTAACCAAATGAAGAAAAGGGAGAAAGTACAATAAGCAAAATAAGAAATGATCAAGGTTTAAGTAGGAGAATCATAAGAGGATATTTTGCTAAGCTACACATAAAGAAATTCAAAATTTGGGATGAAATACACAGTTTTCCAGGACAATGTAACTTACCAAATGGAAAGAAAGAAAACATGTAAAATCCTGGATTTCCATAAAATAATTAGCTGAATTTTTATTCGGTGGCTATTTCCTCATGAAACACAATTGAAGATATTTCTACAGGGTAAATTAACCTTGGGTCCTCTAAGAAGTACATGTCAAGAGAGGATCTGAAGTGGAAAAGCATTTGTATTCTTTTTCTAGTGATGTAGTATTGGTTTACTTTATACACTTTTTTTTTGGTAAATTATTTTATTTTTTCCTTGATGATTTAGAGGGACTAAATCTATTGGAGAATCACCTGTGAAGGACAGAGTACGACCGGTAAAGGGAAGGAGAACCTTCAGATGTCAATGCAGGTTTGACACCTCCAAAAGTGGAGAGAGCAGGAAAAAAAAAATTGAGTAGCAAGGAACCTGGAGTGCAGTTCTGAGAGTGTCTCCACCAGGTCAGTTGGGAAATCAAGCAGAGGTTGCCTGTTAGAGGGGTCCCACAACTGCCAGAAATGGCCTGTTTCTAGCATAATTCTCACCTACTGAAAAACATTTTTCTAAAATGTATCTTCAATGTAGTCTATATCACCGTTTTTTCTCTCTTTACTAGATCATTCTGATCAGTATACAAACGTACTGTATTACCTCCCATCTCATAAAATGTGTCCCTGCCCCCTCCCATAGTAGCTATTGCCCCATTTCTGTGCTTCCTTTGGAAGCAGAACTTCTGAAAAAAAAGTTTATAATTATTGTACAATACTTACCTCTCCTCCAAGTTTCTCTTAAAACCAATTCATTTGCTCTCATACCTCCACCACCTCACGAAAAACACATCCCTCAAGCTCCCTAGCAACCTCCATGTCTCTAAAACCTGTGGTCAAATATTAGTTCTTAACTGACTTAACAACAGAGATTTCTTCCTCCTATTTTCTCCTCCTTCCACTTCCTCCTCCTCTTCCTCTTCTTCTTTTTACAATTTTCAGAATAATTAGATCATATTTAAGCAATCTCCAGAGAAGACCTTTATTTTTTCCTAAGAACTATTATTAACTTATGAATGTTAACATATTTTGGTGTATTTTTAATGCATTATAAACACTGTTCCTTTTAATACCTAAATTATTATTTATCAGTGGGAAACATTAAGAGTCAGCCCTTGGGTCATTTTGATGTCTCTCCACTTTGCACAAGATATCTCAAGTTTATCTTGCAAGTTCTCTTTCTCAGATGTGGAATTGGCTTTCTCTAAGCAGCTCTAATTCTTTTCTGGGGGAAATGAAATTCAGAGACTGTAATTTGGGGGATGCTAGGGATGGTAGTGGCTACTGGGTTGTCATTGATTCTATATTTTTTTATTGGGCAGAGCTAGGAAAACACACGCTTTTAGAAAAGAGAAAAATGAATACTGATTTTACTCTGAAATTTCCATTCAAATTGATTTATAGGATAGTTCTATAATATTAGGCCATAATCTTGATTCTTAACATTATTGTCATTACTTTCTTAATTCTAATCTGTCTATCTATATTAGGCTGAACCATTTTAAATTAACATTTTTGTGTTTATTAGAATGTTTTATTTTTAAAAGTATATAAAGTAAACCAAATATAGTATCACTAGAAAAAAAAATAAATGTTTTTCAAATACTCATTCTTAAAACCATATGTGTGTGTATGTATGTAGTTGTGTGTGTGTGTATAGTTTGTGTGTGTGTCTGCATATGTAATTTCAAAATAAGAATATAAGTTTTATTGCTAATAATGAGTCTACTGAAAGAAATTTAAGATGACTTTGATGTTCTTTTTGTCTTTGGAATAAATCCCACTAGGGATGTTCAGTCAAAATACTGTGTTTCAAAGTTGCTTGAATTAATTCCTCTTTCTGTGGTTATGCTACCAACTTGATACACAGATAACTTGTTTCCATTTCTTTTTTACTTCTATAATTTATTTTTACTTTTTGATTTAATATTGTTTTAAAATGTACATGGTTCCTAAGTCAAAATGATAAAATATTGTACATTCAGATAGGTCCAGTTCCTATTCCTCTCTCTTCACCCATTTTATATATATATATATATTTTTTTGCATTTTAGGTTTTGGGGTACATGTGAAGAACATGCAAAATTATTGCATAGGTACACACGTGGCAGTGTGATTTGCTGCTTTCCTCCCCTTCACCTATATCACATCAGACTGTTTTTTAATAGGCTGGTTAATTACCCAGAGAAGAGCCAGTATTTGAACTCCGAATTTCTGATTCCAGACTTTGTATCCTGGTCCACCCATTTTACTAACTTTCAGATAAGGTTCAATGTTTATGTACATTTTATTGTGTTGTCTCTAAGAAAGTTAGCAATTGAAATGTAGATTAGGCATTCTCATTTCTGACTATAATTCCTTTAATCAGGGATTCCCTTCTACTATAATTGTAATGTTTTTTAATTTCATTTGAGCACCCAGAAGAATGCCTGGTGCACAGTAGGCACTCAGAAAATAATTGTTGAATGAATTCAGATCTTGTGCACAGCATTGGGCTTTCTGAATCATATATGATAGGATGTAGAAGAAAGCCCAAGTGTCCTAAGTCCCATTCTAGTGCTGTAGTGCATGTGTACACACTCAGATTTGGCAAAGGCAGTTGTGCAAACCAAAATATCTTCAGTCCTGAAAGAGAAGTTTCCTGTGATGGAACTTCTTGGGGCAAGCATGTTTTTCTCTTTGGTAATTGGGAGGTATTATTGAAGTGGTGCCAACCATAAGTGGGCCTGAAAGGAGCAAGTGGAAAAAGACTTTGTGGAGTACAGACCTACTCTGCTTAAGAACTCTGGGTGTACTTGTGTATGAAGATTGCAGCCTTCTGGATCTTGATTTAAGCCTTCAGTCTGCTGACTGCTTCTCAGAGACCTTCCCATCTGTTCCTTTCTGCTGAATGGGTCTTTTTAAAATAGAATGGAGAAATATCCCTATGGGCCACTCCACAGCTGTCTCTTTCCTTCCCCATTAGGTTTCCTTCCTCTCTTTCTCTCTGCTTTTACCCACCAAGTCTTCATCATTGGAGTAGGGATGGGGGTGAGAGCTTGTTAACGTTGACCTGGCATTTTTAGAGGACCCAACTGCAAAACTAAACAGGCTCAGCTATTGGCATGGCCATTTGCTCTGTGATACTGCTTTTGACATCTGGGTCTCCATTCTTAGGGAGAGGTCAGTGGAGTAAGGCTTCCCCAAAAGAAGCAGGAAGAGAGCAAGACCACAGTATTTCTACAATTTCTCTTCTGATGATAATGAGTAATCATGTTTGAACTTACGATACTCAGTCTGCCAGCCATGTTACATTTTTGTCAGTGAGTGGGATAAAAGAGAGTTGTACTAGAAAACGGAATGATAATGAGGAGGGTATGGTGTCTGGAAATATTTAAACAAAGAAGAGTCACTGTCTAGGCATGGAGAGAAAAATAATTTATTGTTTTAAGCTATATCATAAATTTAGACCTGAAAGCATAGTTTGTATATAAACCTAAGTATTTTTAACCAAATTTAACATATTCTGGTAATATCCTAGAGCAAGATACTGTTAGAAATTCAAGAATTAAAAAAAAAATGCAACATAGTAACATTTCCCTACCTTTTACATTAACCTTTTAAGATAATTATAATTACATGCTTATTATATATACCCTTTGGAAAATAGAAAAAAAGTCTCCATGAATTCACCTCCAAAAGACAGCCACTGTTAGAATTTGGCATATTTTCTTCTAGCCTTTTTCTTTTTGTTTTTAGTTTTGCATAGCAGTCATAAGATATTTTGCTTGCCTTTTAGTGAGATTTTTTTGGTCTTCAATTGGAGTTGACTGTAGTTATGTTCTGATAATGCATGTCTGTGATTTATTCTTTTCTTGTCATGAGGCTGAATAAGGAGTGCCTTAGTTCTTGGCTTGAATAAATTCTCTATATTCTTTTAACATAACACATTGTTCAGATTAGAAAGTGAATAAACCTTAGAGCAAAGGAGTGTGCTGTATGTTTCACAACCACTTAAAAAAATATCAGATCTAAAAAAAAGCATAAATGGCTTGGGAGAAATGTGCATAACAAAGATAAGACTTGAAGGTTCTTGAGATGGGAAACGGTCCTTCAGAAGTGCTAGGATACATTATTGGTGTCTAGTAATATTTATTAAATGTGTAATTATTACATGTAACATGGTGGTCTCAAGGCCAAGAGAGAAATATCTTTTTATCTAGAAGCATCTTAGAGGGGAATGTAGTGCAATAGAGGCACCAGTGATGCCAGAATTAGAAATTATGATATTGTCTGCACTGCTGACTATTAACAGTTGCCACCTCAGAGACACCTTTGCTCAATATCATCACCAATAAAATGGTCTGCAAAGCCTGAAATATTTACCATCTAACCATTTATAGAAAAAGTTTGCCAATCCCTGATCCTAAAACCTATCTTCTTTCATCCTCATTACCTTTGTCCTAACTGAGGCCTTCATTTCTTCTCACTTGGAAAACACAAGAGACTCTACATGTAGTTTTTTTTTTTTTTTTTTTTTTTTTTTACTCCAGTTTTGAACCTCTCAAATGTAGTCTGTATAGAGGCAGTATCATTTTTAAAAAATTGGAAACACCATTTTTGCTTGCTTAAATTATTTGGGGCACCCTGCTGCACTCAGGATAGAGTCTAAGTTTCTTACTGAACACACAAGGTTAGAAAATCACCACACTTTACTGACATCTAAAGACCCTTACAATTATGAGAGACTAAGTTTTATGTTTCATGACATATGCTATATGAAAACCCAAACCAACTCTACCAGGCCTAAGTAAAAAGAGGTGACATATTGTCTCCCATACCTCAGACATCTGTGAGTAGATCTAGCCTCAGGAAAGTCTGGATCCGGATTTCTAATTGAATTGCCTGGGCTCTGTTTTTTTCTGTTGGCTCTCCCCTTCTGATCACATGGAGGCTTTCATCTTGAGAGGTCTAGATTGCTGTAGCAGTTCCTGCCTCAGGTTTTTCCAGGTTTACATATGGTGGGAGAGAGAGCAATTATTTCCCACTAATTACTACACAAGCTGTAAGGTCTTTCTGATTGGACTGCTGGGTCATGTGATCAGGGATAATCGCATGTGCTGATTGGCTTAGGACCAGTTCCCACACTGTAGCCCGGGAGTTAGAGGGGAGATCCCACCTGAACCATAAAGACTTTATCTTCAAGCAAACATTGAATTGTTGTGAAAGTGGCGTGCTTTGAGGTGAACTGGGACAAAACTACCAGTATTCACTAAGTACCCCAAAAGGCGCAGGAACCTTTTGACAGAAGCAGTACTGGCAGTGCTCCGTACCTGGGCAGGCCAGCAGTGAGTATTTGGGGCTGCTTTCCATGGTCTTGTTGAGTGCCTTCTCATATGCACCTGGTCGTCACTTGGTTCTTCTGAGCACGTGATAGAATGTTAAACTCGGAGAGGTAGAACCGAAAGGAAGTTCACACATCATTAAGTCTGTCTCCCTTATTTTACAAAAAAAGCAACATGTCATGCAGAGAGGAGGAGGGTCACAACTGTAGGTATCTGTATTCTGGCATTGGAAACCTGGACACACTGCATCTCTGCTGCAAGATGTGCACACCATGCCAGACTCCAAAGTACATGCCATCCATTCTGAGTTTAGAATAGAATTAGGTGGGTGCTTCTGCTGGAGAGGTGTTTGAAGCTCAGTGTGTACCTCATTCCTCCTGGGTGCTCGATAGGACCTTGCCTGGGATAATTAAAAGTAAAGCAGAATTGCCAAGTACTTTCTCCTTTTCTTTGCTAACACTTTATTCCAAAGAAATCAGACTTAGTAAAGGATGGATGGCAATTTCAGACAGAGATCACAGGTTTTGGGATTGTGGATGCCTTACTCAGTGGCTCTTAATTCTGGCTGCTTATTATAATCACCTGATGCCTGGGCTCTAAGAGGATCAGTTAACTTAGGATGGCTATGGTTGGCCAGGTAAGGCTGATTGCATAAGTTCTTCAGATGATTCTAGTGTGTGGCCAAGATTAACTCTTGACTGGATTTAGGTGCTGACTTTATTTACTGGTTCAGTGACCTTGGGTAAATAATTTAAACTCTTTGAGCTTCAATTTCCTCATCTGTGAAATGGGAACAATCCTATTCACCCAGAAAGATTGTTGGAAGGAATAAATGAAGTGATGTACGTAAGGTATACAGCCTACCTAGGTTCTCAAATAAGTAGCTTCTCATCAGCAGTTCTTAACTTTGTAGGGATATCGTGTTAGTCTGCTAGAGCTGCCATAACAAAGTATCATGGAATGGGTGGCTTAAACAACAGAAACTGGATTTATCACAGTCATGGAGGCTGTAAGTCCAAGATCAACGTGTCAGTAGGTTTGGTTTCTCCTGAAACCTTTCACAAAATTTCACAGAGTGGGTGGCTTAAACAACAGAAACTCAATTTCTCACAGTTCTGGAGGCTGGAAGTCCAAGATCAAAGTGTCAGCAGATTTGGTTTCCCCTGAAACCTTTCTACTTGACTTGGAGATGGCCTTCTTTCTGTGCTTGCACAGCCTGCTGTCTCTTCCCCTTCTTGTAATGACATCAGTCATATTGGATTAAGACCCCACCTTTATGACTTTATTAACCTTAAATACACCTTTAAAGGCACTATCTCCAAATATGGTTACATTAGGGGTTAAGGCTTCAGCATATGAATTTTTAGGGATGAAGCAATATAGATGAAATTCAATTCATAACAGATACGGGTTCTTTGATTCTCAGATGAAAGCTAGGTTTCCTTTAACCAGAAAAATGCAGAGATACACATGCATATCAGACCTTGCATACATTTATCGGACCTTAAAGAACCTTTTAGCAATAGCTAAAGCAGCCTTGCAGAAGAAAACAAATATGAGAGAGAGAGGGATGGGAGACTATGTATAACACAGAAGAGGCATCCCATTCTCATTTATTCCTTCATTCAACAATTATGCACAGCATGCTGCCCACGTGCCAGCCATTGTGTGAGGATTATGAAACTGGCAAGGTCCCTGCTCTTAAGACTTACAATTTTTGTTGGGGGAGATAGACAGGAAACAAACACATATGCCATTAAATAACAGAGTACCAACTGCCATGTAGAGAATCAAAACAGAAAGATGCAGTGCTGTTTGCCCGGGAAGCAACTTAAATATCCTCACTGAGATGATGATGGTGGAGGCTTGAGTGACAAGGAGTCAGCCATGCAAATGAGGGCACAGGGTTTATGGCTGATGAAATGCCTGGTACTCTCTGGTTTATTTTAGTATCAGTTGGCAGAGCTACCTCCTTTCACACCAGCTGCTTCCCAGATTCAGTTCTACCGCCTGCAGGGCGAGACTTCAGGATTTGCTGTGATAGGCTTGGCTATTGTGGATTGCCTCCCTAGCTTGGGATGTTTTTCTCTCATCCTCTCTCTGAAATGTCTAGGTCATGTGTTTGAAGGGGCAAGACCCATCAATTCAACCATCTGTTTCTCTAAATCCTCACTGACATTACCAGAGTTTAGTGACTATTTTCTTTAGTCTGAATTAAAGCAACCATGAGGGTGAGGGAGAGTCAGCACTGGTGGTGTGGCAAATGCACGAGGAATATTTGCATTGCAATCCATGCTTCTACAGGGGTCTGATGGGGCCCTGAAGAATCCAAAGGGACCCCAAACAGGAGCTGATAGGTCAGAAAGACTTCTAGAAGCTGAGACCTAAGGAGCCCCTATTGGCCTTAGGATAAATAGCAAAATCCTTTTGTGGCTTGTAGGCTCCTACAGATCTGGAGCCTGCCACTGTCTCCAGCCTTGCCTAGTACTACCTTCCCACACCCTCTGTGCCCCATGCATGCTGAGGGCTTGAATGTATCACTGTCTCTCCAGCTTCACAGACTTTGCACATGTGATTCCATCCATCTAGCTGACTCTTTGCCCAGTGGATTCCTGCACACTCTCAGTAAAGCTTTTCTCAGTAAACTCTATACTAGGTGGGGTTTTCCTGTCTCCCAATCACTCCCCCCACCACACAAACCTGTCAATGCTCTGTATGCACTTTTACAGTCTGGAGAACCTGGAACCGTTCTGTTTGTTTGATGTCTGTCTTGTCTGCTAGTTTCTTAACATTTCATAGGCATGGACCACATCAGATTTACTCACTAATTATTCTTCAGGGTCCAGCAAAGTTCTTGGCAAACAGAAGGTGCATACTGAAGGAAAAAGAGATTTGGGAAGTAATAGATGGAGCAGGAAGAACACAACCAAGAATGGTAAAGTGCCAGATGCCAAGGGAGGGAGAGCATGGAGTTTGCCAGTGATCAACAGTGCGAGTTGCCAGGCCAAAGGCTGAAGCTTCCTCCAAAGTTAGTATTAAGGGGTAATTAGTAGAATCAACCACAGGTGGAAGAGCCAGATTATAGTAGATTGAGACCTGGGTGGGAGGTGGGCGTTAGATATAACAGGTGGATAGGGTTCTTGAGAATGGAAAGATGGAGTGCTTAAGAGTACACATGTGGCTGGACTGCTTGTTTCAGATCCTGCCTCTGCTACTTGTTTGCATGTGAGTTGGCAAATTACTTCAACCTTCTTGTCTCAGTCTTTTTATCTATAAAATGGGACCCTAATGCATCTAGTTCCTAGAATTTACGTGTTCTTGGAAGGCGTATTGGCTATTGTGTGGAATCTGAGCAGCTAACAAGGACACATTTATTTTCTCATTCGTAGTCTTCAGGCTTCTGGCTGGGGTCTGCTCTGTAAACAAAAGTGTGTGTCCTATTCTGGGATCCAGGTTTACAGAGCAGTTGTTCAACAACAACCCTGGGTGTGGTCTTCGTCTGGTTATCACAAGTACGTAAGGGGCTGAATCAAACTACCTAAGCACGTTTAACTCCCCTGCTCACATCTTGTCCGCTTACATCCATTGACCAAATCCGTAGTCCAAAGTCATTGTATAGGGACCGTCCAAATTCATATGCCAAAGTCGTTGTATAGGGACAGACATGCTGCCCTAAGGGAAGAGGAGTGAATATTTATGAAACACTAATGTAAAATGCTTAAATAGTGCCCATGGAGGTCTGTCTATACTGTAAAAAAAAAAAAAAAAAAAAAAAGTACTTCTGACAGTCTTACTGTAGGGAAGGAGGAAAAGAAGGGAGGAGTTTTTAAATAATAGTCACGTGGAGAGATTATTATATAGAGCAAGACTGGAGCGAGTTAATTGACTCATGGAAGGAGTCATTGGGCTGGGTGAAGATAAAAGAGCAAAGCGTAAGAACTCAGCTGAGGTTTGGAAACATGAACTTAGAGTGCTGCTGTCTTCCTTATGGCTTTTGGTATCAGCAGTAGCCAAGGAGGCAAATGGTTAGATTGATAGACTTTCTCTGATCTGAGCTTTGTGTACTTGATTTTTTTTCCTTCTCTCTAATCTTAAGTGGAGGCTTAGATTGTAACAGTTGGTGTTTACAATGTTTTAATGGCTGTCATATTGAGAACTGACTGGAAGCATCTTTAGAAATAATTTACACCGCCATAAAATGCATTGCTAATCTTTCCAAGTGGATTCTTTAGCCTTTTGTTTGTTTTTTTATATACCAGCCAATGAGATCTAGACCAATGAGAAAATTGGTAAAATATTTTAAAGCATTGTCTGATTTGAAAAGCTAAGTAAGAATATAAATCCTTTCCTAAATATGCAGTCGCACTGTCTGCCATTTGCTTGACGTTTTGTTTCTTTAGTTGTGTCTTAGAGCAATGTGCATGTATGTGATTAAGAGGTCTATGGGATGCACATCCACCAGTGCTGAGCTGTAGGAGGCGTGGGTGGGAACGTGAGGGATATGGATGTGTGTTGATTTGAACTAGCAGTTATTATGTATCTTCTCTGATGGGCCCAGTATCTAAAGGGATGTAGGTAATGGTGTTGATTAACAACAACATTATGGAATGTCTAACTTTATAGTAGTAACTTGAAGAAGTGGAAATGCACTACCCTGGGTAGTGCAGATAAATACTTTAGGAGATTAAGGAATGCAGGTATATGTTGGAATAGGAGAGAAGGTTTTTAATGAGACAAACTGTATCATGAAGGATGCTTGTGTATCAACACAGGAATATTGCCAGCCTGTGTTTATTCATCTATATTACTAAAACAACATGGGCTGAGTTTCTCCCTGCTTGAAACATTTATTGACTTTCCAACTGTTTAGTGAAAAAAAAATCAAATTTATTACTCTAATACCCAAAGCTCTATGCACCCATTGTAATGGGTCCTATTTTTTTTTTTCTCATGGTCTTTCCTGATTTTCTTGGCTTGGAAGTAAACATTTTCTTTTATAATTTTGCAGCCTCTTATTATTACTTTCTCTGCAGCTTTTATTTCCACTTTCCCTTAATGCCATATCATCTGCAACATAACTATTGGCTAGCTTATTTTTGGTCAGTTGCATGGAAGTACTCAAACCTTTAGCTTTCATAGTTTTGAAAATAGGGGACACATAGTTTCAATAGAAATTTTTCTTTTGCTAACATTAAAACTCATGTGCACAGATATATATATATACACTTAATGTATCTTATCTAATTTCATAAAATTTGGTTAACACCAAAAAATGCAGACAAGGCAGTAGAAGAATAAAGAACAGACCTTTACGATGAAAACAATTGGCCAATGGAAAGCTTACAGAGTTGTTTTGTTTTGTTTTGTTTTTTTCCATTTTGCTGAGGACCACTGAGCACTTCCTCACGTTTCTCTCTTCTCTGGGAAGGCATTTGGGAGCCACTGTTTTAGTAGACTGTGAGCTTTACCAGAGCTGATTTATCTCTGAATCCCCATTTATCTCTTTCTCTTTACCAGAACTGATTTATCTCTGAATCCCTATTTATCTCTTTCTCCCTCAGAGGTAATCTGGTATCTCTAAAAGCTTGTAACAAGAAAATAACTGTGATTTGTGACACAGAAGCAATCAGTTTGGGGGACAGATTATTCAAAGATCTGACAGTTGTCTAAAATAACTAAATAGGAAGTTGCTTTTGTGAAACTATGTCTAGAATGTGTATGAAAGTCAGAATAGGCAAGTTATAAAGGTTGTTCTTAAAGAGCTAAATTTCTAGAATAAAATAATAATGGCATTATGTTTACTTTTTCTAATTCTGAAAGTGTAGATATAGTTACTTAGATCATTAAAAACAATTGCACCACTATAGAAAAGGAAATAATTTTCTGAAGTAATTTCTAACTTCAAATCTACTTTTCTCAGTTCTTTTAAAAACTAACATTTACAGAACAAAACAAATTGAATTTAACATTGGATTTTCCCAATGTTAAAGGACATTAATAAATTTTCAAACTTGTGCTATTCAATAGGACTTTGTGTAATGATTGAAATATTTAATAATCTACACTGTCCATTATGCTGTACACAGCCACCTGTGGCTACAGATATGTGGCTAGTGCAACTGAGAAGCTTAATTTTAAATTAAAAAATATAATTAATTTAAAATAGTGACTACTGCTCCTACATTGGACAATGTAATTTCAAAGGATTGACCAAAGTACATTCAGAAGCATTGGGCTGTTATTAGTAATGCCAACTTTGATGGCAATTTTCTTGGTAAATTTGAGATTTTTTTTTTTAATTAAGGAGTGTTTAGTAACTTGTATACTTATCAATGGCTCCATTGAACTTTAAACTACTTTTAGCCTTTGGATCACCACAAGTTTTTTAAGTGCTCATTCTCAATTCATGAATTAAACTCTGTCCATTTCCTTCATCATTATATCTCTCACTTTAGAGAATGTGATTTTTAATTTTATACATATATATTATATGCACATATACACATGCATATATAGATATTTGTGAAGATCAAATGCAGTAAGGGATGGAGTTTGTTAAACTTGAATGTTCCTTTAGTCCGAAAGTTACTATGAATAGAGAGAACAAGGAAACAAAATTGCCTGTTAAGATTATCTTGCCCCACCCTCTCTGAGAAGAGAGATGCTCACATTCATTAAGTCAAACCAAAACATCTCATGGCTTTTTCATATTTCTATGGTTTAATAGATACTTATGTTTCTGCCTAGATTGTTCTTTTTTTAAAATTATTATTTCTAGAACAAAACCTTCAAGAGAATTTTAAGTTTTATTTTTTATTTATTTTTAATTTTTAATTTTTTTTTTTTGAGGTGGAGTCTTGCTCTGTCTCCTAGGCTGGAGTGCAATGGCGCGATCTCGGCTCACTGCAACCTTCATCTTTCGGGTTCAAGCGATTCTCCTATTTCAGCCTTTTGAGTAGTTGGGATTACAGGCATGTGCCACCACAGCAGGCTAATTCTTTGTATTTTTAGTAGCGAGGGGGTTTTGCCATGTTGGCCAGGCTGGTCTTGAACTCCTGACCTCAGGTGATCTGCCCACCTCGGCCTCCCAAATTGCTGGGATTATAGGTGTGAGCCACAGTGCCCGGCCAAGTTTCTTTTTCTTCTCTGAAGCCTGTGTCTGACCTTTGTAACCCTCTACCTTCCCTAACACTAAGTCACCTCTTTCTGTTAGTGGAGCTGTGTGTACAGGTATATGCAGATATATGTACAAATGATCTAGGTATTTGATTTTTAAAGAAATCAATATTGTTAAAAAGATATTAATAATGGTAAAGGAAGTAATACAGCAGTGGTTACCACTTTTTGAGCACTTTCTATGTGCCAGGTATTGACTAAACACTTTAAATATGCTTTTATTTAATTATTCTAAAATTTTATAAAGATGTTACGATTTTTCTAATTTTACACGTAAAGCTACCCTGAACCTAAAAGGAAGTAACTTGCTCAAGGCCACACAGCCACTCTGTGGAGACAGCCAGATTTGACTCCAAAGCCCATGATTTACCTACTAGACAACAATTAAAATGCAGAGGAAAAACAAATCTCATTCCCCAGGGTAGCATGCTGTGGTAGGAGCTATGTGATGTAAAGCAGTCAGATTTCCATTTCCCCTGTGCCATTTTTTTTTCATTTTTTGTTTTCATGGTGGCCTTAAACATGTTGCTTAGCATCTCTTAGTCGTCCATTTTTTTTTTTTTTTTTTTTTTTTGAGAGGGTGTCTCGCTCTGTCACCCAGGCTGGAGCTCAATGGCACAGTTCCAGCTCACTGCAACCTCCGCTTCCCAGGTTCAAGCAGTTCCCTGCCTCAGCCTCCTGAAGAGCTGGGATCACAGGCACCCACCACCACGCCCAGCTAATTTTTGTATTTTTAGTAGAGACGGGGTTTCACCATCTTGGCCAGGCTGGTCTTGAACTCCTGACCTTGTGATCCACCCACCTTAACCTCTCAAAGTGCTGGGATTACAGGCATGAGCCACCATGCTGGGCCGTCTTCCTCCTTTTCTAAAATAGTTATCACCACCTTCACGATAGGGGATGAAAAGTCTTTTGAATATGTTAGTTTTGTATTTTTTCTTCTTTCCTCCCAAAATACCAGATTGTCATATGTAAAGACTGCCTAAATGATTCAAGTCATGTTTTTTTTCATTAGCTTGGTTTCACAGAGAGTGCAATCAGCTTGTCAGTAGAACCTATGTTACAAGGTGCAGATACTTGCTTTTATCTCTTATTTTTAACTTCATTTCCCAGTTTGCTCCCAGGTTTTTTTGGTATATTTGAAAAGCTGTTCTTTTTTCCTTCTTGTTTTCTTACTAAATTATATTTTAGTTTGTCTTTTTCAGATAGGATTGCACTTTTTAAGTCTATGCTATATTCTTTAAAAGTACATGGTTATTATTTTATTTAACTTATTAAAATTGTTACCACGTAATATTTGTCTACTGTGATGGAGGAGGGCAATGAGTAAAAGCAGAGGATTTATGTTCATTGAACACATGGTAGGTGTCAAGAATTTTATGTGTTATTTCTATTTATCAACACAATAATAATGTGAGTGTAAAAAAATAAGGTAATATTAGTATAGCTATTTCACAGAAAAGATGATATAACTTGCCCATGCTTGAATATGTATTGTAAGAAAATGGTAGAACTTGTATTTCAATTAATGTGTGTCGGCTGAGGTTAGAGTTAGGAATGAAAACATGTAAGTCAAAAGTCATTTATAAACTCTTTTGCAAAATGAAATATATCTACTGTCTGTATTCTGTTTTGTTATGTTTTTGAGATTATTTTATATACAATAAAAGTACATATTTTAGGCCAGGCATGGTGGCTCTCACCTGTAATCCCTGCACTTTGGGAGGCCAAGATGGGCAGATCACGGGGTCGGGAGTTTGAGACCATTCTGTCCAACATGGTGAAACCCCGTATCTACTAAAAATACAAAAATTAGCTGGGCGTGGTGGTGCACACCTGTAATCCCAGCTACTCAAGAGGCTGAGGCAGGAGAATTGCTTGAACCTAGGAGGTGGAGGTTGCAGTGAGCTGAGATCGTGCCATTGCATTTCAGCCTGGGCGACAGAGTGAGTCTGTCTCAAAAAAAACAAAAAACAAACAAAAACACACGAAAAACAATAAAAGTACATATTTTAAGTGTTTAGTTTGATGAGTTTTGATACTTGTATAGTATCTTGTAACCAAAAGCAAGGTGGAGAACATTTCTGTTCTCCAAGTGTCCTCTAACCTTTCCAATTAAATTATCCTTTGTTTCCTTCATTCTGTTATTGAGCCCATCCACTGAGCTTTTAATTTTGTTTATTGTATTTTTCAGTTCTCACATTTCCATTTGGTTATTCTTCATGTCTTCTATTTCTTTGCAGAGATTTTATTTCTTGGCTGAAGCTTATTTTTTCCATTTGTATCAGGTATAATTGCTTAGTGAAGCATTTTTAGCATAGCTGCTTTAACATTTTTCTCAGATAGTTCCGACATCTCTGTCATCTGGGTGTTGGTGTGTATTGTCTTTTGTCTTTCAGTTTGAGATCTTCCTGGTTATGAGTGATTTTCTTTTTTTGTTTGAGATGGTGTCTTGCTCTGTTGCCCAGGCTAGAGTGCAGTGGCACGATCTCGGCTCACTGCAGTCAATCTCCACCTCCCAGTTTCAAGCAATTCTCCTGCCTCAGCCTCTTGAGTAGCTGGGATTACAGGCGCATGCCACCATGCCCAGCTAACTTTTGTATTTTTAGTAGAGACGGGGTTTCACCATGTTGCCCAGGATGGTCTCAATCTGTTGACCTCATGATCTGCCCACCGCAGCCTCCCAAAGTGCTGGGATTAGAGGTGTGAGCCAACGCACCTGGCCGGTTATGAGTGATTTTCTATTGAAACTTGGATATTTACATTTTGCGTTATGAGACACTAGATTTTATTTAAACCTTTTGTTTCAGCTGGCTTTTTAAAATGCCAGTCTGACCAGGGAAAAGGGAAGATATCACTTACTTACTGCCAGCTTGAGTTATAAATCCAGGTTCCCTGCTCAACCTCAGTTGATACCTGAAAGGTAGGATTTCTTTCTTATGGCTGGGTAATAGTTAAAGTCCTAAATGTGTACCAGACTTCCTCTGATGCAATCCCAGAAAGGATAGCTCACCTCTTATAAACTGGTAGAGGTGAAAGTCCAGCCTTGCCATATCATCTCCACTGACATTGTGGGGGTGAGGAGGTACCCTTTTTATCAGTTGATAGAGATGAAAACCTGGACTCCCTACTTGGCCTTCTGTGGCATTCTCCTGGGGTTAAGGGGGCACCTAAGTGCAGCCTGGTAAGGGTGTGAGTCTAGGCTTTACAGTCAGCCTTTACTGATGTGGTGGCTGGGTCACATTTATTTTCTGTAATGTTTGAGTAGAGCAATTATTGTCTACATGTTTCCTATCTTGATAGGCTGTCTTTCTTGGTCATTTGACTGAAGAGAGCAAACTCTTGTTATAAATTATTTTTTGTCTGTGCCTATAGGTGTTTCCAGGTTGCAGGCTTCTTCAGTTCTAAGGCTGGGATCTATGAGGCAAAAGGAAGCTGAACGAACTTACCACCGTGTTATTCAAAGTCCTTCAAAGTCTTTAGATGGTTGCTCTCTTTACCATTCGGTCTTCTTATGTTTGTCTTATATATAATGTCCATCATTTTTAACTTTATTAAGTGGGATGAATTGAGAAAATTATGTCTATTTCTTCTTCCCTAAAGGATGCAAGAGGTACTGCTTTATTTAGAAAAATAAAGAGTAGATGACGTGTAGTAAAAGAAAGTAATGTTTCATAAAAACTTGGTTCAATTCATCTACATAGATAACGATGTTTGGTCACAGATTTGCAATATGAAATCTGTTTTTATAGTATCATAGTTTAAAATGTTTTTCAAGTCACCAGTGTAGAGCCCTTATCAATCTCTCAAACTGATAAAGCATCATAGAACCTCTACATGTATCTCCCCTTGTATTCTCCTTGTGAATGAGAAGAGTTAATGTTCATGCCTTGGACATCTTCCAAAGTCTCTCCCCACTTTACTGATGCTACAGTGTCAAAGTTAAGCATTATTTTAATTTCCCTTGTTTTAGATTGTCTAGATATCAAGTGTAGGACAGCGAATATTTGATGTGGTGTTTAAACTTAGGTAGTCTTTGGAAAACGAGATTCCCTTATAGTAAACTGCTTTTACAAAGATGAAATTGTTTCTGAGACAAGTAAACCAGAGTGAGTGAGCATCATGGGGCTCAGAGACCATGTCCTTGCACTGCTGCCTGTGGTCTGAACGTCTGGCTGTGCTGAACAGTCATGTAGGTCCAGCTTGGACAGCCACATCATAGTTGTCAGGCTACTCTGGACAGACTTGTGAGGATAATAGAGTGGGTTTTGTGGGGTCAGCCTTTCATTTTCCGTTTAGTTTCTTCCCCTGTCTTTCTCATTGATGTAGTGACTTCCTTCTTTCCAGTCTCTTCTTGCATGGATAAGGGAGCCATCTATTATTGGCCACTTAGACTTGCTGAAGGTGGACATGTTCAACTTTTAATGCTGCTGAATTACCTTTCTGGACATTTATATTTTACTTCTGTTTTTGATAGTGGAAAAAGGACCTCTATAGAAATTTTAAGCTTCAGCAAATATATGGAATATCACATTTAGCTGACCAAGGAGAAATTTGGAAATAATATTCTGTGTCCTCATTGCCTGACCCGAATGATAAAATTCAGCATAATTTAGCTCATTTAAATTATCTGGGAGTGGAGAAGTGCAGAATAAGTCAGAGGCTAGTCCTGCAAAGATCCTTAAGTTCTTCCTTGATGTTGCTAGAGGGGAGGAGGCTGGGGTTCTCAGGTTCCAGTGCCCTTCAGGTTATGATTATACTCTACCCTAGAACAAGGGCCAGCAAACTTTTTCTGTAAAGAGCCAGCCAGTAAATATTTCAGTCTTTGCAGGCCACATGGTCTGTGTCACAGCTACTCACTGCTGCCATTGTAAGCACAAAGGCAGATATGAACACTATATAAGTAAATGAGCAAGTCTCATTATTTTCCAATAAAACTTTATGGACATTGAAATTTGAATTTCATATAATTCCCATGTGTCACAAAGTGTTTTTTTCTGACACTTTAAAATGTAAAAGCTATTTTGGGGTCACAAACCACATGAAAACAAGGAGCAGGATGGATTTGGTCAATGGGCCGTAGTTTTCTGACCCCTTTCCTAGAAGATATCAGCTGGGAAGATTCCTTTGCTCAAGGAGATATTGTGCTCCATATTAGAGAAAACAAGCCTGTATTCATGAGACATACTTTCTGATACAGTTGTTATATTTTTATGTTGACACATAAATGACCAGATACACATGAACACATCCCCATTCATTGATGCAAAAGTTTTCTGAATGATCTGGGCACTTTTCTGGGTATCTTAGGACCCCAGCTAAGCAAGAAATTTTCATCCTCAGGTTTCACACTGTCATCTGGATTGATTCCACCTCCAATATCAGTGTTCATTGATAACATGTATTCCAAATGTGTATCTTCCTTGCTAAGCTGTTATTAATACAATACTTACTCAGCTTTCTGAATCACAATAGGAGTTGTGAAACCCAGACCAGGACATTTTGCTAGGATTTCAGTTTTCTCTTTTTTAAAGAAGAGCTAAACAATCCTATGTTATTGGTTAAAATGGAAACGTGTCATTTTGCAGAGGATCATCTGAAAGTTATAGAAGACTTAACCATGGCTTAATAAGCAGGGACTTTTCTCATAGACTGTCAAGTCCAGAGGGGGACAATGAAGAACATTTTGAGTAGCCCAATGATGTCAGAGCCAATGTGGCTATTATTCTCTTGGCTTTTCTTCATATTTGTAGTCCTGTGGTCACAACATATTCTGTAGCAGTTCTAGACATCACATATGCATTTAAGGCAGAGAGAAAAGGGAAGGGAGTTATTAAGATCTTTCCTCTTTTGTCAGTTCCAGAACTGTTTCCCATCAAACTTCTGTTTATATCCCCTAGAGAGGAATCTGTCATGAACCTCACTTGTAGCTGCAAGAGAGGCTGTGAAATTTTGTATTTGGCCTTGTAGCCATCTTTCAGTAGGTGGCAAAAATAAGAGTGTTGAGAATGTGTAGCTCATCAGAAGTGTCTGCTATAAAGAGTTAGACTTTTTTGGTGTTCATATTACTTCTGGATGGTAGTCTCTGCTGAATTCAAATCCAGAATACAATAAATGAAGCACCTATAATAATTAATATAGTGAATTAAACAGATATTGGAGAGTGTTACATATATATTATATGAGGGAAGTGTTAAAGCAGGACCATATTCTTCAGGAGCTTTAGCTAGAAGCAAGACATACACATGAAATTTTAAATAACCTATCTCAATTCTAATGGTGGGGATTGGAGGATATTTGTTTTTAAGGTCATTGATTCATTTTGCAACATTTATTGAGGGTTGAGTTTGTACAACTATTTAGGCTTTGCAGGTGCAAACAAGAGTAAGATGGTCTCTGCTTTGCAGGTGGGAGGTAAATCAGCAGCTTTATAGTTTTGTGATTTAACATTTTTGGTGAATTACACAATTAGATTGGAAGCAACTTTTATTTGCTTTTTTTGAAAAATATATGTTACGCATCAGGACTGAATGGCAGTGAGTAGGATTGAATCAGTATCTTTCCAACATATCTACGGTCAGTCTATAAACAATGGTTGAGCACCTACTGTAAGGTAGTTATGTGGCTAGATACTATATTTGTAAAGCTCAATAAGAAGTAGTCATTTCCTTCCAGGGGCTCCTAGTCATAGACTTAGCAGACGTGTCAGTAAATATTTGTAATGCATGGTAAATACACACATACAAGTCATATAAGAAAAAGAGGTGGACTGGGCATGGTAGCTGACTCTTGTGATCCCAGGACTTTGGGAGGTTGAGGTGGGCAGATGGCTTGAGCCCAGGAGTTCAAGACCAGCCTGGGCAACATGGCGGAATCCTGCCTCTACAAATAATACAAAAATTAGCTGGATGTGGTGGTGCACACCTGTAGTTCCAGCTACTTCATGGTTGAGTTGGGAGGAACACTTGAGCCTGGGAGATTGAGACTGCAGTGAGCCATGATCACACCACTGCACTCCAGCCTGGGCAACAGAGCAAGACACTGTCTCAAAAAAAAAAGAAAAAAAGAGGGCAATTATCAATACTGCTTAAATGCAAGATTAGTTAAAGCTCTACAGTAGAGAAAAGAGAAAAATAATATTTCCTGAAGCAGGTATCTTTGCAAATAAGGGAAAGGAAGAATATATGATGTAAAAAGATCACTTCAGTCAAGGCAGAGAAGCACAACACATTTCAGGGCACTGCTAGCAGTTTCGACCTGGGGGTTCCTTGGTTGGAGAACCAGTTCTTTCTGAGGGGCAATTGGGAGTGTTTGCACAGTGTCTCTATTCAAGGCAAAACTCAGAATAGAGGAATATTAAACTTTTATAAGTCTTCATCCCTTGTTTCATGACAGAGTGTGTGGTGTGGGTGGCTTTCTGGAGAGTAAGATGCACTTGTTGGGAATGACTGCAGATGCCAGTGCATCCCTTATCTCTTCTTGCATCACTATGGGGAGAGGAAACGAGGACTGGCACTTCATTCTAGATAGCCTGTGACTGTCACCTAAATCACATGAGAATGGCATCCCTCAGCCACTAAGCCCCACAGAGCCCAGGCTCATTTCCAGCAATCAGTAATCCCAGCCCTGCTTCTGCTGATTAGGATAATACCTGTTTTGGAGAACATTTCCTTTCCAGGAAAATTCTGAAGTAATCTCATACTTTTGAGCTATAATTTTTTTTACCCTTTTATTTAAAAAAACCAAAATAACATTCTAGGTAAAAATCATGATGACTATTCATAAATAAACTCTCAAACCTTTGAATAAAAATATCTTTGGAACTTCTCTTTGCATTTATTGAGGCATTAGGGAGCTAAAATTAGAGGAAGTAGGATTTTTAAAATTTTATTTTTTATTGTGATAAAATATACATTAAATTCATCATTTAAATCATCTTTAGTTGTATGGTTCAGTGGCATTAGATACATTCACATTATCATGTAACCATCACCACCGTCCATCTCCAGAGAGTTTTCATCATCCCAGAGTGAAACACTATACCCATAACTCACCAATAACTTCTCATTTTCTCTCCCACAGCCCCTGTGTAGCATTGTTCCATTTTCTTTCTCTATAGATTTGACTAACTCGTACAAATCAATTGTTCAATAGTTGTCCTTTTTTGTCTGGCATATTTCACTTAGCATAATGTCTTCAAGGTTCATGCATGTTGTAGCATGGATAAGAATGCCATTTCTTTTAAAGGCTGCAAAATATTTCATTATATGTATCACATTGTGTTTATCCATTCATGTATCCACAGGCATTTGGCTTACGCCTGTTTGACTGTTATGAATAATGCTGCTATGTATGTGAGCATACAAATATCTGAGGACTATACCTATTCCTGAAATAGATATATTCAAAATAGGTATATTTTGTGTGTATATACCTAGAAACTGAATTGTTGGATCAAATGACAATTCTATGTTTAATTTTTTGAAAAACCACCATACAGTTTTCTGCAGGGGGCATATCACTTTACATTCCCACCAGCAATGCACCTGGTTTTCAGGTTTCTACACATGAAAAAAGGATGGTGCCTTCAAAATGGTATCTCAAAACAATGCTAAAATATGTGCATTTGCAGTGAAGCATTTCTCTCTTAAATTTTTTAAAGAGCACTGTTTGTGAAATTCATTTTGGCTTATAACTCTTCATTTTGAAGAATTCAGTATTAGTGACATTCAAATTAAGCAAAAGTGACAGCAGCAGCACTTCCCACAAAGACCACAAGCTGCCTACAGTGTCAATTAAATAACTAGGAATCTGTCAGGCACAGGAGTGGTGATCAAGATTAGCGAAACAAGAAGAGGGTCTCAAAGCCAACCAGTGAGCTGCCGAACCCATTAAATTAAGTAAAAAGTAAAAATAAGAAAGTGTAGTGATGAGCACAGAAAAGAGAAAGCAAATGGGGACACCTTTGACACAAGCAAAGAGATGGAGGTCATAAGAGGCCATTGGAAAGTTGCTTGATTTGTAAATATTAGGGACATTAAATTTCAGGGAAAACAAAGCCTGTCAAAAATGGTTTTAAATAAATAAGCCTAAGCACAGAAACCTAAATCAACTACTGGGTTTGCAGTGGAGGAAGGAACATCTATGAAGGATTAAAATATTTGTGTGAAGAATGAGGCTACGTGTGTGGAAAGTCAAAAAAACTGTATTCTGCTTCCTGTTTATAGATACCTTACATTTTGAATGCCAAGTATTAGCAGAGAAAGACTTCCTTCTGATTCAAGGCATGATTGTGTAAAGGAAGGGGATTGCTGGTTTATTCTGCAGCTGAATAAATATTTCCTTAATGTCTCTTATGTGCCAGATCTTGGACTCAGGAATGGAGGTCATGTAGATGAAAAAGGGATGGTACCTGCCCCTCAGGAGCTTACAGTTATGTCGGGCAAGGCAGACAGATCAATTACATGGACATTCTCAGTACTGTGAGGAAAATGAAGCACCAGGGGACTGTGTGCATGAGGGAGCATAGGGAATGGGTTCTTGTTCTGGTAGCCAGAGACCCCTAGAAGGCTTTCCGAAGAAGAGGTCTGAGCTGACATGAGGTGAATGGGAGTTAGCTTCCCAAAGAGGAGGAGATAGGATTGGATTGTAGTAGGGGCAGCGTTTCTAGATGGTGGGACCAGCACGAGCAGAGGTGAAGGAAGTATGAGAGTCAGATTTGGTGGGGAGATGATAGGGGAAGAGAATAGGAGGTCACTAGCAGTTTAGTGGTATTCCTAAGTCATGAACTTCAAAGTAGGAAGCAGCAGAGGGTAAAGCTAGACAGAAAAATCAAAGCTACACATTTCTCTTTTCTTCATTAATGTCTGAATCCGTCCCATACCAATCCCACATCTCCCTATACAAGCACACCTTTTAAAGATAATCACAACTTCAGTGCATTTAATTGAACATTCATTGTAAGTAGGCTAGTCTTTGGAGATGGAGAAGCTGATTGATACTAACAGTAATTAGCTTCATGCTCTCAGAGGCTTTGTCTGCTGAGTTCTCTTTACAGCACTGCCTAATGTGGGCATTGTGGTTGATTCCCCAGCATCTATTCTGCTGCAGCCCTGTTAAGTAGCAGCAGTGTGGTTTGGGGAACTGACCCTCTGAGCTGATCAGTTGGTTTAGGGTAATCCTGTTTCCACTGCCAGGGTGTTAGTTCGGTAATAGGCATGTTATTCACTCCTGGCCAATGAGAAAAGAGAATAAAATTTGAAGGAGGTTTGAGTGAAAAAGAGCCATAGTCAACCAAGCCTTTTCTGCTGCAAGATGAAAATGAAAAGCTTGTAGTCTAGATGGTGCAAAGGGACCCACGTTGAGGATAAAGGTGATGCTGTGGATAATAGAATGGAGAGATGAAAAAAATCACAATGCTTGATGACACTTGATGATGAAAGTCAGCTAATTCTGAGCTTGTGCCATCACTGGACTTCTTGTTCTGACAGGTAATAATTTTCCTTACTGTTCAATCCAGTTTGGATTTTTTCATCTGTAATACGAAATCATGTGCATCCTAAATGATCCATAATTTTTGTGACTTTTCTGTGCACACCAGTAGAGTATGGTCTTTTGTGATCCTAACCCCTTTGAGCCTCATTTTCCTTATCTGTGAAATGAATATAATTATGTCTCACAGAGTTTTTCATGAAGATTATTTGAGATTCAGAACAAAGCCTGAAAAGGGAGACATGAACTAATACATGTTAAGTGCCCAGAATTACCACTAAATAGGAAGCTTAGAGACTAGAAGAAATTTATAAATAATGTCCGCAGAAGATGGTAGAAATAAGATCACATGCATTTGGACCTTTGTGCAATCAGTTTGCTTTTTTTTTTAAAAAAAAAAAAAGGTCTTTCATTCAATATTTGAGCAGTATGTTGGGTGTAGAGCTATTGGATTTGCTGATAGATGGAAGGGAACTGATGAATCATAGAGTGATATTAAGGATATTTCATCAGTTTCTGTGTGATTTGTGAAGACTGGAACAGGCAAATTGTTTCTGCTCTGGTTTTACTTGTCTGACATTCATGAGAAAGGTTTGTCTAGGCTGAAGTTAATATTTGGGAGTCACCAGAATGTTGATTTGGAACATGGGAATAGATGGTACCTATTAAGGAGGGAGTGGACAGTGGGAGAAAAACGCGTCATTTCTCTTGGGAAGCCTGTCTCATCCTCAGGTGTAAAGTACTCATCAGAATCCTGGCAAAGAAGAGGCAAAGAGGAAACTGTGGCCTGAATGGAGAGCCGAGTAGAGAGTTGGTCTATTGGAATCACAGAAGCTGGTTGGAGGGGAGGAATGCTGAGAAAGGGGAAAGCCTAAAGATGTTGGGTAAAAGGAGATTATTGGTGAAGTGGAGACCTGGGGAAGACAGGGGTATTAAGTATCTGGCCTTAACTTCTCTGTGAATAAAGGAAAGGGGATGAGGATAGGAATTTACCTTAATTTTAAGAGTTAGGGTCACAGGGAAATGAAATAATTTACTACCCGAGAAGTCAAAACACACATACCTGCCATGTGCACACAGACATACATGGTAGTTCATGTAGTGGAATGCATGGATCTTACAACATTCACTGCTATTTATTTGATAATAAATACATGGTACATGGGGAAGGGGAGCTCAGTAAGCATTTGTTAGATGAATAAATATCCCCAGATTTATATCCCTCAGTTTTAGATTTTATTTGTGGAATATCTGTGTTACAGGACATGGAGAGAATAAGATACAAAAAACTAGAAGCCACTGGGCTTGATGCTCTTGAGCCCTCTATTCTGGCTTTTTCTTCTTTGCCACACAAAAGTGATAATTCTGTTTTAAAATCGCCAGTCCTTTTGTTTGCCTCCTTTATTACACTGTGAGTTCTTTGAAGGTAACATCTGTCATATGTACATTGATTTTTCCAGGATCTAACCCAGGGATGGCACATAGTAAGTGCTTAAGAAATATTGCTTGAATGAATGCAATAGAGTGGACTTGAGGGAATGCTTAAATAATAGAAAAGGTCCAGAAAGAGAGAGGGGGAGCCCTTTTCAGATGGAGGCAGAGATATAAACTAAACCACAGGGTTGAAATAATTGCATGTGTGGGAAGCAGTAACAACGTTGCCTGATTCTCATCTGTCATGTGGGGATTCGTAACTTGCCGCAAGTCAAACAACTTGGAATTGAGGGCTTCTGGATTTGCACCTAAATCTTGCTGATTTCCAAGCTCAGGATTTCCCACTATACCATGCTTCCTCGTCACCATGTTATTTCTTGTAGTAATCACCCCACCTCTCGACTCACAGATGCCTTGTTTTTTTTTTCTCTTTGGGCCTGATGAAATACTTTCTGTCATGGACACCTTCTTTGTATGGTTTGTTTTCTGAGTTCTATTTGTTGCTCTTTCCTAGCTCTCCACTGTGGTTTGAATCCACGGGGTATTGATCACCCTGCCCGTGCTGAAGGTATTAAACTCCAAATTGAAGGTGAAGGTGTGGAATCTCAATCCATTAAAAACAAAAATTTCCAGAAGGTACCTGAGCAGAAAGGAACCCCCAGGCGACTGCAGGCAGAAGCTGAGACGGCTAAGGTGCGTAACATTCCAGTTAATTACGGAGATTTGAAAGCTGCAGCCTTGATATGCTGTGGTCCAGCCACAGAGAAGAGCTGATAGTGCTTTCGCTAATTACTGTTGTATTTGTGGTCAAATGAGCATTGTATCTTGCTGATAAATAATTATAAAGGAAAATATTAACTGTATCCCCTTCGGAATGAGATGGAAACACATTTGTGGCCTGTCTCATAGTGCGAGTCTCTGAGGTTATAGAGAAGAATGCACTGGACTTAAAGCTAAAAGATTCATCTACCAGGCTTAAACTTACCGCTCTATGGTGTTGGGAAAGTCGTGTAACTTTCTGAGTTGCAAATTCTTCATCTATACAAGGGAAGCAGTCATAAAATAACTTGTCTTATCAGGTTGAGCAGATCAAACGATTGCATGCTTGTGAAAGCATTTTATAAAAGCCCCAGTACTGCGTGAATGTAAGAGGCTTGTGCTTACAGGTATTGTTAATTAGTAATAGCTGATATTTTATGAAATATGCATGTATATCCCAGGTACTGTGTGAAGGACTCTTGATCTATAGACTTATTGTGTACCTGTAACAATCTTGTGAGGTAGACAATAGCAAATAGAACCCTAACCAATGACAGATAAAATTATTTTATTCTGCTGTAGGATACTTAGTTCTTTTCGATCTTTAACCTAAACATAGGTATCATAGAACTGACAAAATAGGCATTGGTGAAGATGCACGGAAACTTGGATTCTATGGGGTAGGTAAATTTTAGTAAGGGCAACCTCTTCTAAAGGCTCCCTGCAATGGAACTGGCACTACCTGGGTATTTGTCTGAAATCAATGCAGATGTTCATGTTGGGAGCACAGTGTTGTTAAAGATATGTCAGTTTTCCTCTTAGACACTGAGGAAATTAATCTTCATATAGTTTTGTTTCTCCCTTTGTGTATTCCCTGCAAGACAATGTGCTTTCAAATGTTGGTTGAGTGAATGAATGTATCCATGCTTTGGATAGCAAATGTGGTAACCACCCAAGAAAAATCTTAAGGACAAAGGTCACTTGTTGTGCAATAACCACCTCCCTTCTCCTCCAAATAATGTCTTCCAAAATCATATGTGATTTTTTTTTTGCTTTATCTACAGTTTTGAATAATTACTGTTATTCCTTTTCTTCTTTACTATGGATAATTAAAAATTTTTGACATTAAGTATGTGTGTGTGGTAGGGAATGGGGAATAATTACCAAGAAATATATTGCAGGCATTTTACACTGCACATTTTAGCTAAGAGAAATGGCAACTCATAGGATATTGACCGATGATCAGTGAAGTTTAGTTTGTGAGCAGCATTGGAAATGAGTGAACCCTGTTAAGACAGCTAAACCTGATCAATCCATGTTGCTACATGGGTATCTTGAAAAAGCCAGGAAAAGAAGACTTAAGGGTCCTCTTTAGGAAGATAAATAGACTTTCTCTGAGTGAAATATTTTCTAAAGGATGCTTAAAATATTAAAAATTAGAGTAGACAGAAAAGTTAACTATCGATATTTGTCTGATTTTGATTCAACTTTAAACATTTCTAGTGTGTATCCCTTTCATTTGTAAAGGGATTGGTAATATAAAAAATTTGATTCAAATCTGATACAATTCTATTTCTGAATTATCTTGAATATGTGATATTGATGTGAATCCTGAAATTTTGTGTCTTTGCCCCTGAAGCACTTTATAGTTGCTTTGCTGAAAACATACTTCAATGAGTGTGTGTCATGAGACTTTCTTCTGGAACAAACCACATATTGGAAACCAGATTCATTTGAGTTTATGCAGATGATCTACAGTGAACACCCATCCCCAATAAATGAAGTTGAAAGGAGATTCTGGGTTTTTCACACTGCCGTCATATTTAGGGGTGAACAGACTAGAGGCTTTAGTAAAGCTTATATAAAGAATTTGTTTACTTGTTTAAATGGAGGACTAGGGAATGACAGTGGCTACTGGGGGAACAGAGTTAAAATCACTGTAGTGTGATTACTATGGATGTCAGCAGCATCACAACCCCTGAAGCTTCTGTACCTTAGACAATGTGAACTTATGTTGTGTAGGTACAAACACATTTACATTTTCCCTTCTGTTGCATTTAGAGGCTAGTGGCGTTGTGAGCCATCTTCTCTTTTCTTGGGTATATAATTGAATCTCTGGTAAATTGATACACTCAAAACTTACCTTAAAAAACCTGTGGCTAGAAATACATACATCTAAAGTGATTCAATAATGTAAATTCATATAGCATTTCTGGATGACAGCTTGATAATAGTTATCAAAATTTTACATGTGTGCAATTTTGGGGCCAATAATTTTTTCTCTAGGAACTTGCCTAAGGAAATAATTATCCGTATGTACAGAGATGGCTACAGGAGAACACACTGAAAATAGCCCAAATGTCCATTCATAGGACATTGGCTAAAGAAACTGTATTAATGCAATGGGATATAATTTTTCCTGTGTGAGGATGCAGGAGACTTATATGTATTTATGTGGGAAAATGTGATAATATTTTAAAGTAGAAAGGGAATGAGAACGGTAGGTTATGGCACAGTACGTATAATATGTTTCCATTTATATAAAAATGTCTGTCTGTGTATAAAGGCATCACTGAATCTGGGAGGGTTTTCCACAATTTGAGCAGCAGTTTCTATCTGCAGTTAAAATTATGGAGAAAACTTTCACTTTCTGTACTTCTGCTTTGCTTGACTTTTGAATAAGATATGTATTATTTTAAGTGTATTTATTTTAAAGCCCTTTTCAGTTTATCCCATTATCTTTAGTAGCTCAACCATGACATTTTCTGTTTGTTGGGTTAGTAGTATGCTTTTAGGGTACTGAATTTCCTCACATGACTTGTAATTCTTGCTGGTCGTTTATTTGGCGGAGGAGTGAATTATTGTGGGGTCTTTTTGCCCATGTGTGCCTTAGATTGTAGAGGCTTCTGGTGAGGTCCTTATGCATCTGTCTTCCCCTGAACTCTGGGATGTGAGAGCTCTGGCCAGGTATTACACTAATGTTTCAAGTTGACGTTCTGTCTGTTTGCTTCTGACTGATTATGCAAATCAAGTTCCTCCATATGCAGACTTCTCACAGGGAACCTGGTATATCTTGGGACCTGCCACTTTGATTCCTGCCATGTTGGGCTTTGAAACCAATCCCTCAACACACCACCTGTTCCAGAGTAGCTTAGTGACCTTATCTTTAATAGGCAATGCTAGAGTCTGTGTGTACACGTGGGTTGGGGGAGGATTGTAGCATGTGCTTAATCTACCCTGTTGACACTGAAATTTGTATTGCTTTCATAATTTAAAAAAGTGTGTGTGTGTGTGTGTGTGTGTGTGTATGTGTGTGTCTATATTAATTTGGGTAAAATAATTCTCTATCTTAGAAAGTGACATTTTGGGACCCTTAGCCCCAATTCCTCAAAGACTCAGAACCCTTACTCCAGAAAAAGCTTCTCTGGCTGCAAGTTGCCTCCAGCTCTTATAGACCAAAGAGAAACCAATAGAGTACCCAGATCACTTGTAAGTCTTATTGGGAAGCATAGAGTCTAGTTGGAAATAAAAAATGAATCCAATTGAAATGTGGATCTGCAAAAAATACTTATCAGGATAAGTCCTAAATGCTTGTGAGTACTTGGAAATTCAGAGAGAATATGTATGCCATGCCATGCCACAGCTATAGTTACCAGTTTAAGAGGAAAAAATTATGTTTACTTAGCTTTACAGGAGGGTACAGGCAAGAAATATAGTAGGCTAAGCATTTTCATCTCATTAGGAGGCCCAGAAGTTATCCAAGTACACAACTTCTTTTGACCCATCACCCACACAGCTGCCACAGGTGAGGATGAGTCTCTTTGATATATAAAAGGCTCAGCCTCTTTTTTTCACCGTTCACTTATACCATTCTAGTAACGTAGACTCAAGGCAAAGCCACAGATCCTGAAAACCAGGAGTGGTCCCACATAGCAGTTTCCAAAAAACCAGCACTATGGGAAACTGAAGTCCTTCTCAGACAGGCCAGCCCTGAGATTGATTAACCCTTTACTTACAGAGCAGTCAGAACAAGACTGCAAGGGAGGGTACTATAGCACAGGTAGAACTTGACCTGTGCTGCAAAGTATGGATAAATTCCAATATGTAGCCCTAAGAATGGAGGGTGCCTTGAGCCATGACGTCTAAGCACCTTGAACCAAGGTATGGCAGCAGAAATGCTCAGGTATGTTCAACATCAGTCTCTTTTGAGTCAGGATTTGTGTGGCAGCAATCGAGTTTGAAACAGTAGGTTTGGGCCAAACTGTGTGTTGGAATTTGAATGCTGGAGTGAGTACCATGGATTTACTTTCCATTCACTGTTCAATACAATAGCCACTATTACATGTGAATATTCAAATTTATTTAAATTCAATAAAATGCAAAAATTTATTTCTTTTGTCATACCAGCCACATTTCAAGTGTTCATTATCCTATGTTTTGAGGAGCTGCTGCTTTGGACAGTGTGGACATGGAACATGATCATTATGGGGGATAGTCCTGTTAGACATTGCTTCTCTAATCTGTGGGAAACCACTGAAGTTCTCTGGGTATAGGAATAAGATGTGAAATGGAAGTATGTTGATATTCTTTCTGATCCTCATCCTTGGGCTTGAGTGGACAAGTGCTTCAGTCATTTAAAAAAAAGTCAAAATGCTGAGGAGTTTCTTTTGAAATTGATGTTCCCAAATGTTCTGATGGTTGGAATTTGAGATTCTATGGCAACTCTGGCTATGGAATAAGATCAGCCCATCAGCCCATCAGTATCCTATCTGTTTCCTGTCCTGGAATACAATAATGTATCTTTACAAGTGGCCTAAACATGATATTAGGAATTCTTGACTTCTAGACTTGATTTTCTAGGTGTTCATGAGGAAGTGTCACCTTGCTGTGTTTTTATGCCTGTCAAATAAGGGTTTCATAAGGTTAATAATCCTTGTTTTTCTGTTTGTTTGTTTGGTTTTTTTCCTGTCACAGTGGTAATTCCTGGAGTCAGAGTGCTTTGAGTGTTCCTGTATTTGCATGCCTCCCCCATACCTTTCTTTATAAAATCTGAATCCCCATTTTACAGCTGAGAAACCCAAGGATGTAAATGACTCACTAAAACTTAGTTTCTGGCTAATAATCTGGAGGAAGATATAACTCTCTATGTTTAATGGCTCTAAATTCAGGGTTTTTTTATGCTCCTAACATGAAATATACAAATCATCTATTTACTTTAAAAGAAAATATAGTCTGTTACACTGAGAATCTGGCCAACTAGGCAGAAGAAAAGGTTAAAATGCTACATGTATTCGTTACTCCTCAGGGAGAAAACAGCAAATCTCGATTGCTGTATTATATAAGGGAGAAGCAATGCCAACATCTAAAACAGGGAATAATTGCCTACACTTGACTTTGGGATGCATTATGTGAATCTTTGGCAGCAGATAGCCTTTTCTCATTAGACTAATATTAGATTTAGTTTGTATTTCTTTGGCACAGAGTTTAAAGGAGCTGGCCTGGAATTTGGTGCTGGAGGCAGGAGGAGGAGAAAGCTGGGTGCTTTAGATAAGCCACAGGTGGATAAATGAGAGTTGACTGCAGGGCAGCTTGTGGACATTTGTAACAGTAAGCCGGAACCATTAATCTGGGATTAAAACAGAGAGAAGAAAGAATGTAGACTTAGGTTAAAAGATGAAGGGTGGACTGTACTTAACCTTGATCAAATTACATTGCTTAGCTGCCTTTGAGAAGGTCTGTTGCAATTTAGGGATAGAATGATCTAATTATTGACTATCTGTATTTCTTGGCTCAAGGAGCACAAATGTCTCCAAACAAAGCTGCCAACCCAGTATAATGCCACCAATGGTAGGAAAGGACACAATGCATGAGAAACATAATGAGCATGTACTTTCTTAAGAATTCTCGTAAGGGTCAGAGGAAGAGACAAGCAAGTATGACTTCATGCTATGTGAGTTCCAGGACCCCGGTACATGTACATTGAGTTCCTGGACAGGGCTCAAACAAAACTACAGTAAACTTATATCTGAAGAGGTAAGCTTTTATTACTAACATGTTAAGCTCTGAAAAGTATGAATAGGATATATTTAAGCCATAGGTTCATTGTGTAAACAACAAAGAAGAAAACCTAGAGAGCATTTGACCATCTAATTTATTTTACAGGGAGATGAGACTCAGATGAGACTGAATGACTTCACAAAGATCTTGGAGCTAGCAGTGGCACAGACTACCTAAAACACAGTTCATCCAACACATCACGGTGCATTTCACTCTTTTGTGCTCACAAATCTATAGGAAATAAAAAGTGCTTGGAGCCACTTTGTTAATAGTGTTTGTCTAATGGAGTAAGACTACAGGATATGCCATTTGACAATGTAAAAGGAAGGTGGTATTCAAGAGAGTGTATCAGAGCCCACCAGATTCATCTGAGTTTATCCACCTAAACTACTAAGTCACTAATGTGATTCTCTTTGGGGATTATTGGTGCTTGCCATCTTCTGCCTATAATGTTCTCCCCTTGATTATCATTCAGCTAGTTCCTTGTTATTTAGGTCCTAGCTCAAGTGTGCTTCTCCAAGAGGTCGTTCCTGACCACCCTAACTAAATGAGTCCCCAGTCACATTCTCTGACATCACTTGGTTTGATGTCCTGCATAGAACTTTTCCTGGTCTGAAATCATCTTGATTTTTTTCTGTCTCTTCACTCAGAATTTAAACTATTTGAGAGCGGTGATCTTGTCTGTCTTGTTCACTGCTGTAGTATCAATGCCTGCTACTGTGTCCAGCACATAATAAAAAGATTAAATTTTTGATAAATGAATGAATAAGTCAGTTCATGTAATACAGAAGCCCCTTGCCTCTGGGTTTATATCTCTTGCCTCACAGTTATTTCATTATCTTTAGCTCCTCCACAAGTGAGCAGAATGATGTCTTACTGCGTTCTGTAATTGTTGATGATAACAAGAGAATGTTTTTCTGGATTGGTACAAGTGGCCTATTATCTACACAGTGGACAAGGGATACTTCCAAAGCCATTCCATTACCCTTCACCCTTCAAAAGTTTACTCCATGTTGTCACTGAGACCAAGCAAATTCCTGATTGCAGTCTGTATCAATCTATACTTCACTTATATATAAGAACCATTGTGGAATACAGTATGGCAACTCCTCAAAGACCAAAAAACAAATACCATTTGACAAAGTGTGTTAGTCTGTTCTCATATTGCTATAAGAAAAAACCCAAGACTGGGTAATTTATAAAGAAAAGAGGTGTAGGCTGTGCTCAGTGGCTCATGCCTGTAATCCCAGCCTTTGGGAGCCCGAGGCAGGTGGATTACTTGAGGTCAGGAGTTCAAGACCAGCATGGCCAACATGGTGAAACCCCATGTATTTCTACTAAAAATACAAAAAAATTAGCTGGACATGGTGGTGGGCACCTGTAATCCCAGCTACTCGGGAGGCTAAGGCAGGAGAATCACTTGAACCCAGGAGACAGAGGTTGCAGTGAGCCACGATCACACCATTGCACTCCAGCCTGGGCAACAATAGTAAAACTCCATCTCAAAAAAAAAAAAAAAAAAAAAAGGTTTAATTGACTGACAGTTCTTCTTGGCTGGGGAGGCTTTAGGAAACTTGCAATCATGGCAAAGGCACCTCTTCACAGGACAGCAGGAGAGACTATGAGTGCCAGCAGAGGAAATGCCAGCTGCTTATAAAACCATTGGATCTTGTGAGAACTGACGCATTATCACAAGAAGAGAATGGGGGAAACAGCCCCCATAATTCAATTGCCTCCCACCAGATTCCTCCCTCAACATGTGGAGATTATGGGGATTACAATTCAAGATAAGATTTTGGGTGTGGACACAGCCAAACCATATACTCAATATATTAGTTCGTTTTCATGCTGCTGATAAAGACATGTCCAAGACTGCACAATTTACAAAAGAAAGAGGTTTAATTGGACTTACATTTCCATGTAGCTGGGGAGGTCTCACAATTATGGTAGAAGGCAAAGAGGAGCAAGTCACGACTTAATGGATGGCAGCAGCCAAAGAGAGAGCTAAATACTATCAGGTCTCATGAGACTTATTCTCTACCACGAGAACGGCATGGGAAAGACTGCCCCCATGATTCAGTTACCTCCTACCATGTCCCTCCTACAAAACATGGGAATTCAAGAATTCAAGATTTGGGTGGAGACACAGCCAAACCATATCATTCTGCCTCTGGACCCTCCCAAATCTCACATCCTTACATTTCAAAACCAGTCATGCCTTCCCAGCAGTTCCCCAAAGTCTTAACTCATTCCAGCATTAACTCAAAAGTCCACAGTCCAAAGACTCATTCAAGACAAGGCAAGTCCCTTCCACCTATGCAGTCTGTAAAATCAAAAGCAGATTAGTTACTTCTAGATACAATGAGGGTACAGGCATTGGGTAAATACTGCCATTCCAAATGGGAGAAATTGGCCAAAACAAAGAGGCTACAGGCCCCATGCAAGTCTGAAATCCAGCAGGGCAGTCAAATCTTAAAGTTCCAAGATGACCTCCTTTGACTCCATGTCTTACTTCCAGGTCTCACTGATGCAAGAGATAGGTTCCCATGGTCTTGGGAAGCTCCACCCCTGTGGCTTTGCAGAGTACAGCCTCCTTCCCAGCTGCTTTCCTGGACTGGCAATGAGTGTCTTCAGCTTTTCTAGGCCTATGGTGCAAGCTCTCAGTAGATCTGCCACTCTGAGATCTTGAGGATGGTGGCCCTCTTCTCACAGCTCCATTAGGCAGTGTCCTAGTAGGGGCTCTGTGTTGGGGCTCTGGCCCTATATTTCCCTTCTGTATTATCCTAGCAGAGGTTTTCCATGAGGACCCCGCCCCTATGGCAAACTTCTGTCTGGACATCCAGGCATTTCCATGCATCTTCTGAAATGAGACCCCAGTTCTTGATTTCTGTGTACTGGCAGGCTCAAAACCAAATGGAAGCTGCCAAGGCTTGAGATTTGCATCTCTGTAGCCATGGCCCAAGCTCTATGTTGGCCCCTTTCAGCCATGGCTGGAGCAGCTGGGATACAGAGCTCCAAGTCCCTAAGATGCACACAGCATGGGAACCCTGGGCCTGGCCCACAAAACCACTTTTTCCTATTAGGCCTCTGGGCCTGTGATGGGAGGGGCTGCACTGGAGACATTTTCCCCATTGTCTTGGGAATTAACATTCAGTTCCTCATTATTTATGTGAATTTCTTCAGCCAGCTTGAATTTCTCCCCAGAAAATGGGATTTTCCTTTCTGTAACATTGTCAGGCTACAAATTCTTTGAACTTTTATGCTCTGCTTTGCATATAAAACTGAATGTATTTAACAGCACCCAAGTCACCTCTTGAATGCTTTGCTGCTTACAAGTATCTTTTGCCAGAGACCCTAAATTATCTCTCTCAAGTTCAGATCCCTAGGGTGGGGGTAAAATGCCACTGTCTCTTTGCTAACACATAACAGAGTCACCATTGCTCCAGTTCCCAACAAGTTCCTCATCTCCATGTGAGATGACCTCAGCTTGGGCCTTATTATTCATGTCACTGTAAGCATTTTTGTCAAAGCCACTCAACAAGTCTCTAGGGAATTCCAAACTTTCCCACATTTTCCTGTCTTTTTCTGAGCCTTCTAAACTGTTTCAACCTCTGCTTGTTACCCAGTTCCAAAGATGTTTCCACATTTTGGGGTATCTTTTCAGCAACACCCCACTCCTAGTACCAATTTATTTTATTAGTCTGTTTTCATGCTGCTGATTAAGACATACCCAAGATTGCACAGTTTACAAAAGTAAAAGGTTTAATGAGACATACAGTTCCACGTGGCTGGGGATGTCTCACAGTCATGGTGGAAGGCAAGGAGGAGCAAGTCATGTCTTACATGGATGGCAGCAGGCAAATAAAACTTGTTCAGGGGAACTCCTCTTTTTGAAATCATCTGATCTTGTGAGACTTAGTCACGAGAATAGCATAGGAAAGACTTGCCCCCATGATTCAATTACCTCCCACAACATGTGGAAATTCAAGATGAGATTTAGGTGGAGACACAGCCAAATCTTATCATCTGGTAATCTTATAACTGGGCATAATATACCCAGAGGAACAGAAATCATTCTATTACAAAGATACACATATGCTCATTGCAGCACTATTCACAATAGCAGTGATATGGAATTAACCTAAATTCCCATCAATGGTAGACTGGATGAAGAAAATGTGGTATATATATATACCCCATGGAATACTATGCAGCCATATAAAAAAATGAGATCATGCCATTTGCAGGGATAAGGATGGAGCTAGAGGTCATTATCCTTAGCAAACTTAACACAGGAACAGAAAACCAAATATGACATGTTCTCACTTGTAAGTGGGAGCTAAATCATGTGAACACATGGACACACAGAAGGGAACAATACATACTGAGACACCTGTGAGAGTATGGAGGGTGGGAGGAAGGAGAGGATCGGGACAAATAACTAATGGGTACGAGGCTTAATACCTGGGTGACAAAATAATCTCTACAATAAACCCCCATGACACAAGTTTACCTATATAACAAACCTGCACATATACCCCTGAACTTAAAAGTTAAAAGTCTCTGATTGCCTGAATAAGGCCCTATGACCTCTGCTACCCTATAGTGTTGGCCAAGATTTCAGATGGCATGGCTCTTAAACCCTCCTCTGCAGCTCTATTCAGGGTCCCTGGTGTAAGCATCAGCTGGCTGCCATGATTTCTACCCCATCTCCCTGATCTAGCCCAAACTTGAAGGAAATGGAAAGCAGCTTCTTCTTGTTCTCTTTAAGTGCTTAGGAATTCCTGACTTAAACTGAAAAATTGGAGCACCAGGTGCCAAGTAAAACCTGAAATATTATTTCCAAGGCTGTATGGATTAGAAATTGTTTTCAAATGTTGATTTCACACATACCCTTAGATATATGCTGTATTAGTCAGCCTCAGCTGCTATAACAAATTACTGCAGACTTGGTAGCTTAAACAACAGACATTTATTTCTCACAGTTCTGAAGGCTGGAAAATCCAAGATCAAGGTGCCAGCTGAGTTGGTTCCAGAGAGGATGCTCTTTCTGTCTTGCAGAGACCACCTTCTCACTGTGTTCTCAAATGGTGGAGAGAAAGTGAGCTTAGGTGTCTCTCTCTCCTCTCAATGGATGCTAATCTCATCGTTGGGGCCCACGCCCTCACTGACATCATCTAAACTCCTAATTAACTCTCAAAGGCCCTAGCTTCAAATATTACCCTATTAGAGGTTAGGGCTTCAACCTTTTAGGAGGCACACACATTCAGTCTGTGACATATATAGACTGAGTATCTCTTATCCGAAATGCTTGAGACCAGACATGTTTTGGATTTTTGATTTTTTTCAAATTTTGGAATATTTGCATATTCAAATTCTATATCTCATCCAAATTAGATATCTTGGAGATAGGATCCAAGTCTAAGCATGAAATTCATTTGTGTTTCATATACATGTTATATATATACCCTGAAGGCAATTTTATATAATATTTAAAATTTTGTGTATGAAACAAATTTTTGACTGACCCATAATATGAGGTCAGGAGTGCAATTGTCTGCTTATGGCATCATGTCATTGCTCAAAGTTTTGGGTTTTGGAGCATTTCTGATTTTGGATTTTTAGATTAAGATTGCTCAACCTGCACCAAATTTGCATTTTGACCAAATGCCAAATGACTGAGTGTTAAATCACTATTGGCTGAAGTTGAATATCACTGTCATAAAATGAATGTCTGGTATACAAGAATAAATCTGAAATATTAATAAGAATACCTATTTACTACAGCTTAATTAAAATTATACCAAGCAGAATTTTTTAGAATTGGCATTATAGAGCAGTGGTAATCATTTCTCAGCTGTCAGCTCCTGTGGTTGTTCTATTGCATATTTACGATACTGAAAATATGCTCTTTTTCAACTGAGGTCAGTGAAGGAGCGAAATACGCTTTTATCAAGCTCTGTCATTACAGTAGTAGTGTTAATGGTGATATTCCCCCCAAGTCATTAAGCTTTCCTACTCTCCAATAATAACTGACTACAGTAAAATCTTTAACTCCTGGAATTGCCATCTTGCTGATGGTCGTGTTGCAATTTCATTGAAACAATCCCATAAATTAAAGCTTTGGATTGTACAAGAAGAGGATTTCTTTTTTAATTTTCAAAATCAGGCTTAGTTTTGTTTTTCTCACTTGAGGGTTTTCCTCTTAAGCAATGTTTTCACAATATTCATTGTAAAACATAGTCCTCAATTCAGCAACCAGAATGATCTTGTTAACGTGTGAGTCAGATCATGCCCCTCTTCTGCTCATAATCCTCTAATCATCCTGTTTTCCTCAAATTAAAGCCAAAGTTTTTAGTGCCCTACCAGGTTCTGCATGATCTGTGCCCTGGCAAGTCCCTCCTGTCATCTGCTACTAGGCTCCTCTATGCTCAGGCTGCTCCTAGTTCAAACCAGGTACCTTCCTACCTCTAAGTCTTTATACCGGCTGTTACCTTTGCCTTGAAGCATCTTTCCTTGGGATATACAAGACACCCTCCTTCATTTCCATCCAATCTTTGCTTCAGTATCACCTCCTCAGTGAGGCTGAAATGATCAGTCCTATTAAAATGGTCAGTCTCTCTTCCAAGGCCCCTGATTCCTGACTCTGTCCTGTAATTTCTTTACCACACTAACATACTCATCACTTTCTGAAACCATATATAATTTATGTTTATCATTATTTTAAGTCATCATCCACTAGAGTATAAACTCTGTGAGGCAGGATCACATGTTGAGTGACATGTCCCTGACACTAACAGCCATTCCTGGTACATGGAAGGACTCAACTATTTGTTTGAATGAATTCTTACAATAATTAGTATACATTTAGTCTTCAACTGGCTGGTAGGCTTTTAAGATTAAAAACAAACTGGAACAATTTCACTGTTTAAATCACATCCAGAATACCTACATTTATTACAAAGGGAATTTTCATAAAGCAACAATAAAACCAAAGGACACTGCTATTTGTTATTGATAATATTACAATAGTTAGATGTGATCAAATGATAATTAATTGCACACAAGTTCAGGGTTGCCACAAATATAGTTGAAGTGGCATCTAAACCAAGGCTGAAGCCAAACCCTAATAGCAGATTTTTGGCCAAATACCACAACAGAAGCTGAACTTCAGTGCCCCTTTGTCCCTTATGTAATTCCACAGTTAGGTCCTAAATATTCACTTGTCTAACTTGTGTATTGTGTAGCTAATCTATTTTGGGAGATGGGAAGAATTGGATACCAGCCTTTTCTCATGTTGTACTGAATAGATGAAGGATTAACCCTACCCATGCCTCGATGGTAGTAACCTCTTAGAGGTTGTTAGTTAACAGGCCAGAACTAGAACACATGGAAGACAGGAAAACCTCAAAGCTTGAATTTTTTATCAAGCAGGTGTTTATAGAGGAGATGTGATTTCACTAGTTTTGACTTATCTTCAAATACTATAGTAAAGAACACAGGCTCTGGGGTCTGATACCTGCTTGGCCACTTACCCGGGGCAAATTTCTTACCTCTCTCTGCTTTAGTGTCTTCATATGTCCATTAGGAATAATAATATCTACCTCATGAGAGAGATGGCATTAAGATCATTGGAGTTTGTAAGTGAAGTGCTTAGAATAGTACTTGATATACAGTAAGCACTATATAAGTTTTCTACTATTGTTATTTTTGCTATCATTATTATCCTCAGGAAATGTTTTGGCAAGGCGATTTGGAAAAAAAAATATTTATATATATTTAGCAGAGGGTCCAAATTGGCTGTCTGTAACCATGTTGAATCCACCAGCAAGTTTTGTTTGTTCACCCAAACTGAAAGTTAATGTTTTTTAACAGTGGAGAAACCCAGAAATTTTTCATTTAAAAGGTCCAGATTTCTCACTTCTCTTGAAAAATTAAAAAATCTGGAAATGATAAGCCTAAATACATACCTAAATGATCAGCCTAAATTTGGAATTGTCAAGAAGCTCACCCCTTGGATAGATAGTCTCTCTGGTTTAGATCTGCCTATGCCTGGTGCACTTCACTCATGCTTCTTTTTAAGCTTCTGTGGGCAGTTTAGTTTATGACCTGTGTTATGCAGGATCCTGACATAGTATAAAAGGTATCATTTAACCCCCTTTTATTTAGTGAGAGTGGCTCTCATATCCTTAAAAATACACAAACCATTCTAGATTCAAAAGTATATATATTAGGCCCCTTTCTGGTAATACTATATTGAGCAAGTGGATTCTCCCTTCATGGGGTTTCTATTCTATTTGGATAACTGTATTTCAAACAAGTACTATAATGCAAATTCTTTTTTTATTGTACTCTAAGTTCTGGGGTATATGTGCAGAATGTGCTGGTTTGTTACATAGTTAGACATGTGCCATGGTGGTTTGCTGCATCTGTCACCCTGTCATCTACATTAGGTATTTCTCCTCATGCTATCCCTATATATTTGGAAGGAAACCAACTGGGGTTTGAGAAACTGAGCTTGAAAATAAATATGGAGTAGAGGACAGAGGAATAAAAGAGGAAGGGTGTTTTCTGAGATGAAACTGAAATGTTAAAAAGGAGCAGCTGTGCAGGAAGGTGGGCACAGGATCTGCCTTTATAAATACCCTGACGTAGGAAAAGGTATAGCCTACTTAGAAAAGAAAGAATATCATTGTGCAAGTTTCCAAATGACTCAGAATGATATTGGGGAGATCATGTGGTTTCATCTGAGTTTTATACTTAGTGCAATGGAAGATCAATGCAAGGTTTTACATAGAGGGGGGATGTATAAAGAGAAGACTCTAGCTGCTCCACAGAGAGCTGATTAAGAACTATCAAGCACACAAACAGGGAGATGAGGAAGGGATTTTTGTAGCTTACACAGTTGAGAGGAGATGGTGTCTTGAGCTGGGATAGTGTCAGTCGGTGGACAAATTTGACATCTATTTTCAAGATAGCATAATAACACATGATTAGGTGTAACCTATGGAGGCAAAGAGAGGAATTAAGGATGACTCAGTAGTTTCTGGTTTGAGTAGCTAACTGGATGTTGGTATTATTTAGTGAAATAGGGAAAACTGGTGAGAGAGAGAGAGGGAGAAAAAGGGAAGCCTTGGAGTGGTGGGGGAATCACAAGTTTCATTTGACCATGTCAGTTGTGTAATTTCTTAGTCATATCTAAGAGAAGATCTCAAGTAGGCTGTAACTTGTAAATCCAGGTTTCCAAAGAGATCTCAACTAAAGGTGTACGTATTAGAGGTCACACTTGTCATACGAGGTATGTACATGTGTTAAAGTATGTAGAAACTAAGGGGTTTTCTGCTGGTCCTTGTCTCTAGGAGGTGGTGGTGTCCCTCCAGTTTCCCTGCCCTTGCTGCTGCTGCTTCTTTGATGAATATTATCTTTGCTCTGTCATCATTGGACTGTGAGGAGCCTAAGGGCTCAGCTGTTCAGTTTGAAGGGTAATGGCACAACATGAAAGGACTTGGCTAGAAATAGCTCATCCTGGCCTTTCTCTTTCAGTCTAATTTTTGTTCCTGCTCCCCAACCATGTTTACTTATAGTTAACTCTTTTATACATCTAGTAAAAAGAGGCCAATGCATTTTGTAGGCAATTGAAAAAGAGGAAGAATAGGGCTACTGGCATGAGCTGGTACAGTCTTGGCTTTAAGTCTTATTAATTTCCTGTAGGAATATGAGGCTATATTTGCTTTTCACCAATGCTGTCATCATAGATATTACTCGAGTTCACCAAAATCCACTTCTCCTCCCCTGCTGGATTCTTTGGAGACTGTATTTATCAATCTCCCAGAACAACTAGTTCTAGATAGTGGCCTATGAGAGAACATGCCATGCTGCATTTCCAGGTTGGGGCAGCAAAAACCCCAGTGCAATTTCCAACTTCCTTTTTCTCTTTGGGGAGTATGGTGGCCACATGTTGAGATGGCAGAATCCAAAATCAAAGGAGCTTCAATCACCAGGTCACTGCATGGAGTACAGCTGCTCAGAAGCTGACTTACAGCAACCTTTGTATAGACAGGAAATATACTTTCATAGTGTCCCTAGATTTCAAGGGATGTTTGTTACTCCAGTATAAGTGTAGCCTAACTAGATTAATCCAAGTGGCATCTGAAAACACTGCAATGCTGCATGGTCTTGGGCTGTAAGCTCCTCATAGGCAGGAATCTTGCTGAACCTCAGGTCAGGTGCAAACCCGAACAAAGATTGGTATGGCCTAGACTATGTGCAAAATTTAAATCTACTTCAGTGCTAACAATTATTCTGCCAACAACTATACTACTCCCAATAATATGACTTTCAAAAAACTATATAATATGGATAACTGTTACTCTCCAGTCAGTATTGATCATGACTTTGTTTTTACCAGATAGACTATCAGTGCTCTTTTCAGTCAGAACTACTGAACTAAAATTAAATCGCCATTTTAAGATTTTAGAACTTTTCTCCTGGGCCCCAGCAATTGTTACTCATGTCAGGACATTCTAGGGCATGTGCATCTCTCTAGTGCCCCATTTTGTATTGTATGTAAGTGACAGCAATTAGTCAGTGCTTCCATTTGCTTTCATGTGGCTCATGCTTTCTTCTACCATGTATTACTGAGTACTTGGCACCTGTACCTGGTCTCAGTTGCTGGGCTTGAGATTTCGAGATAAATGTTTTGTCAGTGCCATTACAGTATGTGTGTGGGTGTTGAGGATTGTTGTGGGGGGCGGGGGGGGTGATGGTTAATCTGCTTAAGCAATTATTTTGTTTTGAAGAAGCTGACTTATTTTTACCTCCTCAGTGCAAATCTGGTATATATGGCTTACCATTTACACATCAACTTTCTGAGACACAAGTGCTTCTCCTTGAACGACCCCCTTCTCCTCTTGAGCTTAGTTGGCTAATATTTATCAGCAACATCTGGGGTTTAGCACAATGAAGTTATTTACGGAAGTGCTTATTAATGCACTTTTGTGAGTCATGGCTTTTTCTAGCCACTCTGCCATTTTGTTCAGGATGGCACCCAGTGGAACCCCAAGATTTGCAGCCATTTATCAGGAAGCAGAGGCTTGTGTGCATTGATCAAAACTCACAGATAATAGAAGAAAAAGGAACAGTTACAGTTGAAATGGACATTAGAAATCATCTAATCCAACCTGCTCATTTTACTTCTGAGAATATTGACAGGCAAAGAAATGAGATGACTTGCAGTAGCTGCAAGAAGTGAGTTACAGAGATGTAAGTAAAAATTAGAATCTTTCCTTCTCAGTTCACCATGGCTTTTGTTTCTTGGGACTTTATTCAGTACTTTAAGCAGGTATTTATGAGGGAAATGCTTTGTTTGTAAATTATTTCTTAAGTATTGTTTTCACTCAAGGAAGAAAAATATGAGAAATCTCAAGTTGTGTTTGAGTTGGTTATTTTCAATGTTCTAAGAGTTTCCCAGCCTTCCTTCTGGAGTCCTCTTTCCAGCCATCGGAAGGTTAGGGCAGACTGACAGGCCTTTAGCTTTATATTCGGGGTATGGATGGGGATGGGTCCTGCTGACAATGAAATGAGAAGAGGACTAGCATCTCCGACTGCTGTCAAAAGTGATTCCCAGGGTCACGCGTATTTTCCTACTAACTCTTTTAAAAACTATATGTGATTCTTGATCTGTATATAATAGCATGTAATGTATGTTTGTATAACTGGTGAACCCATCACCAAATTTATGAAATAGGCTCCTTGCTGTTAAATTCATCTTCTTGTGTGTTCTCTGGATGTGACTGGCTCTCTCGGTTATATCCTTTTCTTTTCTTGGTTTGCATTTTGTCTTTCTATAAAATGTTGTTGCCTAAACATATGTACAGATGTCCTCTATCTTTAAAATATCCACAATTAAAAACAACCTTTTGTTTCTGTTTTTCACTCCACTCCTCAAATATAGTGATTTATCAGACTGTCAGCAGCCTGATAAGTTTCTTAAGTTTCTATCATTCCTTTCCTTGGCAATCTCCATGAAGATGACAGCTAGCTCCTCATCTCCAGGCCTGACTTCTCTCCTGGGTCCTTCCGGTGGGCGGGTCTACTTGAATGTACTCCAGTGACATCAAAGGGCCACATCAAAAGAAGCAAAAGAAAATTGCCTTCTTTGGCCACTATCCGAATTTTAAAAACATCCTTTCTTTTAATCCCAAATAAATGCCCTCAGGGAATAATTTGTATATACTTCCGGTATTTACTGCATTGTGCATGCTTGTGATTTGATCTGTGGCTACACTGCTATAACTGTAGTCCGTAAAGTCAACAATGAGTTACATTTTATTCACCATCCTGCCACATCTTTTGGTGCTTGTTCTTTGTCACAGTTCTGCAGAGTTTTACATTGCGGATCAATTCCTGTTTTGTATGCTTGTGTTTAGAAATGTGCTTTCTATGAGATGCTGCTATAACCTGGTTTCCTGCTTATCTCTCTGACTTTTCCCTCCTTTTTTTTTTAAATGACCTCTTTGACTTTTCTTTATTTCTCAGATAGAATGACTTCTGAGCCTTTCAGCAGCCCTCTTCTGGTGTTTCTTACAATTCCCCTCTTTGGCAGTCTCAATGCGGGTGACAGCCAGATCCTTATCTTCAGGCTCAACTTCTCTCCTGAGTCCTTCTCCTTCACTTTCAGCTGCCTGGTGGACATTTCCACTTGGATGTACTGCAATTACGTTAATCGACAAAATAAAAGGAAAACAACAGAGGAAAAGTTATATCCCTTCTTCAGGAACTCATAAGCCTTGGACACAAAAATCAGGGAGGAAAATTCAATGTGTATTAGACAGCAGTCAGGCTCATTTCTCATCCACCTTGTCATTCTCAGGGAAGGTCCTTTTTAGAAATGCTGCACATCTAAATTATTTGATTCACATTATTATTCTAACTTTTTTCTTTTATACTCAATTACTGGGTATTGATTTCTATATTGGTGGACTGAATAGAGATTTATTATATTTTATACCTTTCTGAACAAAATTTGTCAGATAATCCCATGAACCATAAACTTTAACACACTAATTACTTTTCCCTCTATTCAGGTTGAGAGTTGTGATTTAACATGTGGCTTCTTTTTCATTCATGAAGGCAGTTTTGAGACTGATATGGTTTGACAGTGTCTGTACCCAAATCTCATCTTGAATTATAGTTCTCATAATCCCCATGTGTCGTGGAAGAGACCTAGTGGGAGGTAATTGAATCAAGGAGATGGTTACCTCCATGCTGTTTTTGTGATGGTGAGTGAGTTCTCACTCACAACATCTGATGGTTTTATAAGGGACTTTTCCCCAACTTCTCTCTGCACTTCTCCCTGCACTTCTCCTTGCTGCTGCCATGTGAAGAAGAACATGTTTGCTTCCCATTCTACCATGATTGTAAGTTTCCTGTGGCCTCCCCAGCCACGGTGAATTGTGTCAGTTAAACCTCTTTCCTTTATAAAACACTCAGTCTCAGGTATGTCTTTATTAGTGGCATGAGAACAGAAAGATATAAAGACAACGATAAAAGTTAAAGTTTGGGATATTTATAAATGGTTTTAATTTGTTTTAAATTAACCATACAGAAAAACAATACAGATATAACTTAAAATGTAGAGATGTGCTTTTCTTAAAAATTTGTTTTCACCAAATTTATTTGCTATACATTATCAAAAGTTTAAGTTTGTATTATGTTGTCAACATAGCATTATTAAACCGTTAAATGGGTTCATTTTTACTCTGTTTTCTTCTGTTTTTGTTTTGGACCCTGGAAAGAGGGTTTTGTGTTGTTTAAAGCTTATGTAGTTTGGAAAAATTTCCTACAAAATTTGAAACATAAAAACTAGTATAAGCGTTATTTTAGAATAATAACAAAAATACAAATTTTTAAAAGCTGACAAATACCACAGACATCTCAAAATACAGAAAAATAAGTTTTTATTAACTGAGTGACATACCCATATAATACTTTTTGGCCTTCATATTTTGACTGTTTATTCATTAACTGTGTCTTTTTAAAACAATGAGTTTGTAATATTTCTCTGTTTCAAGAACAGATAATGCAATCTTTCCTCTATTGTGTTTGAGTAAAATTTCTTGGTATTATTGATATATGGATTTATATTGTGTGACCTCTCACACACACATACTCACTGATTATTGTAATGATACAGATTTGAGCCCTAAAACAGGAATTATTATATATTCTACCTCCTATTACTCTATATAAAAGAAAAAGAAATGATATGTTTATAATTGTATGTGCCCTTTTATCAAATCTGTTCCACATTTCTCTTTTGTTTCATTATCTGTGAGAATGAGGATTTTAGCTTTCAGTTTTTCAGGTCTAAAGATTGGAAGAATCTCCCAAAGCCTAGCTCTTTCTTCATTACATTTCAAAGCTTTCTTTCTCTGCTACACGTTTCCATCCACTGTCTTGTGACTCTGAATGAATCCAAATGGGTGGGAAGGTAGTGCAGAAGTATTCTTGGAAGTCATTTGTATGCTCATACAGCTAGTAATAACTCTACATGGGTGTCAGTGAACTATATCATACCATAAAGACTATATAAATACATCTCACTAAACTCAAGCTAAATGTGATTCCACCTCAACTTCTCCTTTCCTGGGTCCCCAAAATGTCTGGGATTCCCTAGAATTGCCTGAAAATAGGAAAGCATGACTGAGGAAAGTAGGAATTGAAAGAAGCAATTATGTTAACTGACTGTGGATGAAATATTTCACTTTTGAAAAATTCGCACGTTTTACCAAAATATCATGTAAATCCACTGGCAAGGCCTGTTTTCAGCCCTGAGCAAATGAGGGGTCTTAAAGCTGAAGTTCTCTTAGCTTCCCAGTTTATTTGCTCCCTTTATCATAAATATAAATAATGATTCCCAAAAAGCATTAGATTTCTAAATCTTCTTTAACAGTTTTGGTTATATATTTTATAGTTTTAGTTTTATATTATTTTGAAGCTTTATTTTTAAGTGGGTGTTTTTAAATAAAAATGTTTTGTTTATTGGCATCACCCCTCTCAACAAAGAGCACATAATCAATTTCAAATTGAGTTTTTACCACACCCCATTAGATTTTTATATAGGAATATATATATTTTATATAGGAATATATATATTTATATATATAGGAATATATTTAAAATGCATAGTTTTGTATCATCATTCAGTAAATGTAACACACTAGGCTTTCTATGCATATCACCTAACTACTACACAAAGAACAGAAGAGGAGACGATGTTTTTAATTACAGCAAACACTTGTGGCAGTTATCACAGAACAGGTGCTGTTCCAAGTGCATGTCACATGTATCTCCACCTCTAGTTCTGGCAGAATTGCACAAAAGATAAGCAAAAGCCCTCTCACTACAATCTCAAGAAATGCTAGATAAAATTAAAATCCTAATAAGTATATGATGAGCCTTTCAGGGAAGTAAAGCAAATCAACAGATGCTCAAAACAAAAGGAAACTGCAAATCGGAGAGGTACGTATGTGGGACTGCCCCGTGGAGTCCTTGCTAGAGGGCTGATATTAGGTGTTAATATTCATTTGACGTTGGAGGCAGGAGAGTTGGAACTGCCATCCCTGCATAAAATAGGAACTCTCAGAGGACTGTATTCTATGGGTAAGAATGGTCTAAAGAGTTACCCATGAGTACAGGAAAGCAAAAGGAAATTCATCTGTCTTAATCTGGGTTCTAGGTAGGGGGAAAATAGGTCTTCCTGGAAAAAGCTGAGTTCATGTATGTTTTCCTATGTGCTCCAGGAGCTATAAGCTGAATAATTAATTCCTAAATTTGTGTTGTGCTTAGTGACAGCTTTGGGACAGTTGCCAGAACCAAAATCCACTCTAGAGGGAATCCTTTTGAGATATTAGAGACTCATTAAATGGCTCTCATTTTTTCTTTCCCTGTGTTGGAACCCACCTAAAATGTAAAGTATCGAGTCAGGCAAATATGAGCCAGAATTTCTATTCCTGACAAGTCTGGTTGAACAGTATATGACATGAATTTGCTAGCATTTGACCCTCAAGCATGATCTACTTCTCCATTAAGTCTTAGCTCTGTGTCACTGTCTCAAGCCCCAAAGATTGTATGTGGTCTAGCAGTCCCTCCTTGCCAATATATAACAATAGTGTTATCAAGATGTTATATTCTTACTGGTAAGATGTAACAATTCTAAAGTTGCATACACCTAATAAAATAGCCTCAAAAGTATAAATAAATGGAATGGAAAAATTGACAAACTCACAGTCATAGAAGAAAGTTTTAACTTCCTTAGTATTTGAGACCTAGGTAGACCACAGTTAGAGATAGAAAATATGAACAGCAAAATAAAGAATCTTGATTTATTGGGCAAAGTTAGAACCCTGGACTAACAACTAGAAAATACACATTCTTCTTGTGCATTACAAGGCAATAAACTGGAAATGACAAAACTGAAGATAAATATGCTATAACCTAGAGATTCCACTTGCATAGAGATACTTTTTGATATGGGAAAGAAGATATTTACAAAGATGTTAATTTTAGAATTACTTGTAGTGGCAAAAAAGTAAAGAATAAGTGAAATTTTCATGAGTAGAATACCAAATAAATGAATTTTTGTATTCATGCAAGAATATGAAATATTAAAAATATTGAACTAGAGTTATCGGACTCAAAATAGGTTGGTTTCATAATCTTGAGTGATGGTCTAGTTGTAGAATAATATATGAAACGTGATATTTATGCTAAGCTTAAAAAGATAAAAAATGCAAATGTATATAAATAGAAGTTACAGGAAATTGCTAGAGTTTATAAACAACAATATTAGGATTTTGTTTCTAGAGGCAGGATAATATAGAGAGCACAGGCTTTACAAAGGTCCTTGTGTTTGAAATGTTTTATTTCTGTTTTTAAAATATCTTGAATTTCATTAGGTACAATTTCAAAATGACAAATTTGAATGAAACCACAAAGTTGCAAATATGTGTATTAGTTATGTGAAAAAGTCTGTGTACCACTAGAACTCAGGTCACAGTGTGTCTTTGGACTCAAGTATTCTTTCTGCCCTTTCCTACCTACTGTAGTCGAGATCATCTTTGAAGACTCATTTCAGATGCTCTTTTTCTCTATGAAAGCTTCTCTGATCTACTCCAACCCCAATCAAAATGAACCTTCCTAAATGTCCCTTGTATTAGTTCGTTCTCACATTGCTATAACAATACTACCTGAGACTGAGGTATTTATAAAGGAAAGAGGTTTAACTAACTCACAGTTCTGCATGGCTTTGAAGGCCTCAGGAAACTTACAATCATGGCAGAAGGAGAAGAGGCATGTCTTACGTGGCAGCAGGCTAGAGAGAGCGGGAAAAAAATGGAAAACTGCCTTATAAACCATCATGTCTCTTGAGAACTCACTATCACTAGACTAGCATGGCGGGGAAAACACCCTCATGATCCAGTCACCTCCCACCAGGCCCTTCCCTTGGCATGTGGGGATTATGGGGATTACAATTTGAGATGAGATTTGGGTGGGGATGTAGAGCCAAGCTATATCAACCCCTAACTCTTTGCTTGTTCCTCTGCTGTGGCCCTTATGTCATGAGAAGCTGGACCCATGTCTCTTTGTATAGTCAGATTGTGAGTTTCTTGAGGATAAACTGTGTGCCTTTGTCATCTCTGGCTATCAGCACCTTCACATTTATTAGATTCTGAAAATAAGATTAACAAATGATACGGACAATGACAATTCAAAGACTCTTGGAGGCCAAAAATTACTCATTGGTGATAGCCAAAAGGACTTATGTAAACATGTCATTTGCCAGTTGGAAAAGGTAGGTCAAAATGTCTAAAATATTGTGATTCATAAGTGGTATTTGCAAGAGAGTCCTGATCAGTTCTGTCACATGAGTCATGAAGAATGCCATTCTTTATTTCATACCTCAGGCCATATTAGCAATTGTAGAAGACTATGCTGAGAGTATACGGGTGGCATTTTCGGTTCTAGAATTTAAAGGGATAAACTTTGGATTATTGAGATTACAAAAGAATCATACTCTAAGTGGGATTGTTTTTCATTTAAAACTTTGACACTTATTTATTAAGGTCACTGGTTGATAGATTTCTGTTCCCTACATTTTAAAGATGAGAATACAGGTGAGGCATAAGAGTGAGGACTCCAAATCTAAATTCCAGACCTTTTGCTCAGTGCTCTGTCCATAAGTATTTTGCCCTGGCATTCTCCAGTTCCCCACTCTCAGAATGTGGCTCATTCCTCTTCTTTTTTCTAAGCCAATTTAATAGAACATTATTAACAACTAGGATAGTCACTGGAAAACACCAAATATCAAGGACTGGTAATTGTGCCTTAAAATTCTCTTTATTAAGTGCAAATTGACACACTGCTCAAGGATCCAGTTGTAACCATTACCCAATTTTACATTGCAATTGAAAAGGGCTTCATTGGCTGTGGTTGGGTTGCCTACAGTGTAATAAATACTTTCTGATGGTTTGTTTCTCTGTTTCAGGAAGTATAATGATAAACATACAACAGAGCTAGGAGTTGGTCTGCAATTCATTGGCACTATAGATTATTTAATAGAAACATGGAGATTTATAATGTGCTGATTCACAGAGTAGAAGAGACCTCTTATTTAAATTTTATGATATGAATATTTTTAAAATATTGATTTGGTTGTCACTATGGGCTATAGAATTCATTTGCTTCTTTGATTCATTAACAAAAGGCTTTGTATGTAGTGTCCCTGGGATAGTGTGGAGGAAGATAAGCCTGTTGTTGCATATCAATAACACAAAGTGATGCACTAGGAGAAATCCTGCTGGCTTCATTTGCAGGGGAAATGAAGAGGAGGAAAACTATTGTTTTAGAAAAATGAATTCGGTATCTTTTTTTCTGGCACCCACTCAAAAAGAGAAAAAAAAACACTGTAAGCAAACTGTGAAACTTGGGTAGGAGTGTTTTAGTTGTTTTATTAGCGATTTAAAGAACACAAAGAATCGGAATCAAGTGTAAAGATAACACCAGGAAAGGAATTCTTCAGTACGTTCCCTAAAAAGGTTTTGGTAAAGGCTAATTTACAATTAATTGATCTGAGGAGGTATGCTGTATGCGGCTTACTTTGTTTTATTCTCACATTTACTCTGTTAATCAATAACAGATGAATATTAGCTCTTTTGTGGTTGTTGAATGATTATTTTCCTTTATTTTCTTTCCAAACCCCTATTGGTCATCTTTAGTGTTAATTCCTTTCCCCCAAATGCACAAACATGGAAAAATATAGCGTATTACTCAGGATTCTCTAGGAAAACGGAACAATTAGAGATCCAAATCTAAATCTTTCTCTTGGCAGACTAAAGAATTGGCTCATGTGGCTGACTCATCTGAAATTCATAGGGTAGGTGTGCTAGCTGGAAACTCAAGCAGGCTTTCTATGTTGCAGACTTGAAGCAGAATTCCTTCTTTGGGAAACTCATCTTTGCTCTTAAGGCCTTCAACTGATTAGGCGAGACCCACCCACATCATAAAGGGTAATCTGCTTTAAAGTCAGTTGGTTGTAGATGTTAACAGATACCTTTAAAGTAACATCTAGACACATTTGGCAAAACAACTAGACATCATAACTTTACAAATTAACACATTAAATTACCCATCACATGGTGGGGGGGGGTGTGTTTCTTTTCAGTATAAAGGTTATTAAGACCACATTGTTAAGTTATTAGAAAACTAGGAAAGAGAAGGAATCATATGTCTATTACCCTACCAGACTCTGTTTTATTTTCTTCCAGTGTTTTTAATAAAAGGATTTCTTTTAAAATATCTCGAACATATTTGCTGTGTGTTACAGGTATGAAAGCTGTTGTCTCTGGCTCATCTTTGTCTCAAGAAAAAACACTATCATGGGAACTTGGTGCTCTTGATGCTTGTCCATTCTCTGCCTAATTTCATTCTCTGTCCATTTTCTCACTAATTTCATGAGTTGAGAAAGAAAGAAGGGCCTCATGAACTGTGGTTTCCTTCTCTGTTTATGAAGAGTTTGGGTTTCATAATCTCAAGTGACCTTTTCAGCTTAAGTATTTTTTTAATCCAGGATGTCCTCAAGAGTGTTACTTGCACCCCTCTATGACTATATGACAGAGGGTTGGAGGTGGTATGAGGATGATCAATGTTTGATTTAGTAATTTAATATTTTGTATATTTGAAAAAGATAGACTTAAGGCACCAAATCATGGTTTTTCTCTGGTAATTGCTTAAGACAAGGTGAAAACTAACAAAGGGAATTACTTTAAAGAAAAATACTGGGAAAATACATATTTTCGATTATATAGAAAAACATTAGTCATGGCCAAAGTTTGGGATGTATACTATAATAACTGAATCTGATTCAGTATGCTCTCACCCTACCTTTCAAGAAACCCATAAAGACCACAGTTCTCTTAGCAGACAGCAGTGTAGATAGATCATTGTTCAGTTAATACTTTGCCCAACCTGTATTGTGCTAAATACTGTGCCAGGTGCAAGAATCTTTGGGTAAATGAGATGTGGATTTGGCCCTTGGTTACTTAGTCTAGTGGGGCATCAGAAGTGTAAATGATTAATTACAACCCAGTACTTTATCTACAGTAAGAGAAGTATGTTCTAGGGGTTAGGCCGGGGATAACAGAGGAGAGAAACTAGTCTTACTCAGGGGACATCCAAAAAAGTCTCACTGCAGTCACTCTTGATCTGGCCAACAAATTGGCAAGGGGCATTCAGATGCAGGGAATAGGATGTCCAGAGAGTTTCAGCAGACTCATAGGTGTTTGTGGCTACATTTTTTTAAAAAGAAGTGCTTGTGGAAGATGCTGTTATAAAACTTTTTACCTGGTCATGAGTGGCAAGCTCACACTAATCTTTCAGTATTCACAGGTTTGATTCTGGAATGTTTGCCATCTCTGCGTTTTTCTGTGACCTAACTTGGAGCTTCTATTTCTTTACTCCTAAATGAGTCTCAAGGAAAATGGTTTTCAGTGATCTTGGATGAGGGAAACTTTGTATCCTTAATTAAATGCCTGCGTTTGGTTTTGTGTTTGCTAGGAGCCTAGTGTAAAGCAAACTGATGTGGCCTTCTGTTCTCTTCCAGGCACCAAGTGCTTGCTGGGCTCAGTTCCCAATGAGTCTGTGTAATGCATTCCTTCTGTCCCACCCCATGTTGCAGATTTGTGGAGGTTGACATCATCACCTTGAATAATAAAGCTATTCCCAAATGTAACATGTTCAAGTGCCTAAATGGAGGAATGGCGGTTAGGGAGGTGCAGCGGGGCTTTCCAATGAGTTCAACATTGTAATTGTGGTTTGCCTGCTATTAAAAAAATCTTCTTCTAGAAATGTCTCATTGTAATTAAGAGAGATTAAACATTTAAATTTATTTTGTGGGGCTAATTTCTTGCTCCACTGCCGTCTCCCCAGCAAGCAGATCTGTTCATCTGTTCCCTTGACAGGCAGTGAGATTCAAGTTTGCCTTCCCTCTCAGTGGGCCCCTTTCTAGACCTTGGAAGCTGATGGGAATCCTATAGACAAAGTGGGGGTGGGCTGCCAGGAAAAATTGTTGGATTCAGTGTTGTCTCTGGTTGAGAGCAGAATAATGTTCTTCATTCCACATCGGGGCTGGGATTTACAGAAACCTCGCCCCATTCCACCTCTTCATTTGATGCTAAGTGCTACTCAACATGGTCCAGTTCTTGGCTTAAATGTTAATTGGTCCAGGAGCCTTGCCTGACCACCTAAGGCTTGGTTTAGTCCCCTTATTCTATTCTCTGTTAGTGCCCTGTTCTTTCCTTCTCATCACATCTGGCTCTCTCACTGCACTGCAAGCTGTGTGAAGGCAGGAATGATGGCGTTTGTTTGGAGCTTGCTTTGTGCCGAGAACCGTTCTAAATGTTTTACACGTGCTCCATGGAGAGAGGTATATGACAGAGGTCAAGGGTCCTGGTTTTGGAGCTTGACTACTCACGTAAGCTCTGTGGAGTAACCAAAGGCAGTACTTGGGCTCTGGTGGGTTGGGAACAGATAGTGAAAGATAGGACACCAGACCCAAGAGCTTATACTTTGTTTTGTATGCAGTTCTTTGCAGTTGGGAACAGTCTTAGTGCAGTCTCTCACTAGCTGTGTAACTCAGGGAATTTCATCTCACTTACCAGGCAGGTAACCACAGATTAACCAAGACGCTAGTGGAAGCTTCATACATGTTAACTATATTTTATCCGTTCAAAAATGCACATTTTTAAAACCTTTTAACATTTCTGAAATTGGGAGGCATCTTATAGTTGCTTGTATAATGTGATTTCATTGCTAGTGTATTATTTTCCCCCTAAGGAAAATGTAAAATAATAATGTGTCAGGCTCATCAAGATTCATTGAAGTATGGTATCTCTTTCTCTTTCCTCCACTTTGGACAAAGACTATGGGGTCTAGAGGAAGAAGTAGATACCCTAATTCAGGAGTTCTAATGATGTAATGATGACCTATTCATAAATGCCTGTGTTGTGTTTAGAATTGCCTGGGCTTCTTTTTTTTTTTTTTTTTTTTTTTTTTTGAAATGGAGCCTCACTCTTGTCACCCAGGCTGGAATGCAATGACACAATCTCTGTGCATGGCAACCTCTGCCTGCCAGGCTCAAGCGATTCTCCTGCCTCAGGCTCTAGAGCTGCTGAGATTACAGGTGCCTGCCACTATACCTGGCTAATTTTTGTATTTTTAGTAGAGATGAGGTTTCACCATGTTAGCTAGGTTGGTCTCAACTTCCTGACCTCAGGTAATCCACCTGCCTCAGCCTCCCAAACTGTTGAGGTTACAAGTGTGAGCCACTGAACCTGGCCTGGGCTTTTTGTTTTAAAATATATGTGTATACGTTTATACATGTATATCTATACATGCGCGTGCACACACGCGCGCGCACACACACACACACACATATTTATATAGTTTTGGGCCTTATCCAAGTTCTACCGACTTGTAGTTATTGGCCTGGGCATCTGTGTTTTATCAGTTTCCCTAGAGAGTTCTGTTGCAGCTCGCATGAAACAATTTGAGAACCAGTGCCCTCATTCATCTGCTGTTGGCTTTAACTTCCAGTCACTACTTTGCTTTTTTCTATTTAGTTTCTTCTTCTCTTCTTTATATGTCAAAGCACCCAGCACAATGCCGGGCACATAGAATGTTCTCAGAAAAACTAACATGTTTCCCCATCCTCTCACCTTAATGTTTCCAAAATTGTAGGGAGTCAGAGTTGGAGGATGTGCTGAAGAAATAGTGGTGTGGTAAGATGAGAGCTACTGACTGAACTTTCTGCGAGTTGTTAGCAGGTGATGAAGGTTGAGAGGGAGGCAGGAAGCCAGACACCTCTGGTTGCATAGTTTTTGGTGTTTTTCCCTGGAGTCTTTATAATGTCAGCCAAGTAGTTTAGTTTGGTTTGATTTTCAAGGAAAGTGACCTGGGGTGAAATCCCTGGAGCAACTCTGTACCCTCTTCGGCTTTTAGTCCTCACAAATATAAACATCTTGTGCTTGGAAAACCCAGACTGTAAGAAGCCCTTCTGATTGGCCTGCTCCTGATCATAGGTAATTGTGACTTTTACCTCTGAAGCCCTAGAGACACCTCTCGTGTGCTCTTCTCACTTCCCAAGCTACTGCTTCCATTTGGCCCTATTACGCATTCTTCAGTCCTTCAACACCCTTTTCTGAAGATTTTTGTGGAAGACTACTTCCCTTTACCAAGCCCTTGGAACCTTGTATAGCTATTGTTTTGCACTTAAACTATTGCAATATATTGTGAAAGTAAAATATGATTCATGTTTGTGCCACCACATGCCTAGTGCATAAGTGATGATATTTAGTTGAATATATGACCAGGAAAAGGTGGAAATGAGTATTGCCATTTGGAGAAGAGCTAATGGACTCACCTAACCATGGAGAGTTTCAGTTTTTTGTCGGGGATGGGTAGAGTAGGTTGGGAAAAGATAGTGAAAGACAGGACACCAGACCCAAGAATGTATACGTTGTTCTGTAGGCAGAGAGGGCCAAAAGATTTTTCTTATCAGGAGAATGGTGGGGTAAAAACGATAATTGGGTAAGATTCATTTAGCATCAGTGATTTGGCATGGGGAGATGCTGGAGGTAAAGCAATGAAAGATGAATATAAAGACTATTGTAGAAATGTATGCTTGCCTAAGATTTTAAATGGTGTCAGAAGGAATGGAGAGTGAGGAATGAATGCAGACATATGTTCTGAAGGAAGACTTTATTGCTGTAGGACAGGGTGTCTAATCTTTTGACTTCCCTGGGTCCCATTGGAAGAAGAAGAGTCATCTTGCGCCACACATAAAATACGCTAACGTTAATGATAGCCGGTCGGGGAAAAAACAATCACAAAATCTCATAATGTTTCAAGAAAGTTTATGAATTTGTGTTGTGCCACATTCAAAGTTGTTCTTGGCCACATGTGGGCCACAGATTGCGCAAGCTTGCTGTAGGATGTGGACTCAAGATTCCTAAGGTTTCACTGTGAAATGAAGTAGGGAAAGAAAAGCTGGCTTTAAAAGGCGTGTTTTTGTTTGATCACATTAGGCTTTGAAATGAAGGTAGCTCTTCTGCAGGGAAATACTAGGCAACAATTAGAGACTCGGAATGAGTGACCAGCAGATGGATCAGTTATTGAGATAAGGGATTTGGAAGTTGTACACAAAGAAGTTTAATTGGCATCTTGAGTGTGGGAAGTGAGTTTAGGACTAAGTGCATAGACTGGGGAATGTCCAAAGTGAGGCGGGAGGGGCAAGTCAGCGAGTCCACAGGACCCTGGGCATGGAACAGACCTTTCAAGGGTTCATTTCCTCCAATCCTCTTAGAATTTTTCTTTGGAGAGGGGACTAGGCCTTCAAAGATAACCCCTTTTCCTTGATTCTTAGGCTAATTCTTCTTTTTTCTCTTTTTCCTTTTTTTAATCCTCCCATCCTTTTTCCTTCCTTCTTTTCTTCCTTCTCTCCTTCCTTCACTTCTTCCATTCCCTCTTTGATGTCTTATGTTGGCTTCCTTTATACTACTGTAGTGCAAAGATTCCTGGGTAGTTAGCTTGGATAACCTTGCATATAAGATGATAGTGTAGGTAGAAAGGAAAATGTAGACAACCTTGGAAAGTCCGTGCTTCTGTTTTTTATATTACACACACAAGACTATTTTGTCCCTCAAGGGCAAATCATTCCTCGTAACAGAAATAAAATGCGTTTAGTTAAATGGTATTTACGGGCAGCTTATTATTACCTGAATGTGTTTATGTTTGGAAATTAACTTTCACTTCCATCTAGTTATGTGTAATCTCATCAAAGTGATAGTCATAAAATTGCCTTTCCTTGTTCTTTAGTTTCTTAGTTCTGGAAGATCTAGATAGCTTCTCACATTCCTATTCAATGATTTTAGGAATTGAAATCACAATGCTCGCCCCCTCTCCAAATGCCCTTAGAACCACATTTCCTTAGAAACCGGACTTTAAAAGGAATATCTAAGATTATACTATTTTTAGTACAATATTTTAAATGGTCACATTTGTTGAAAATATTTTGATCTTGTGGATATTTTAAATTATATCTAAAACATTTAATCATAAAGTTATTTTCAAAACCAAATACTATTTGGAAAATTGTTGGAAATAGATGTATCTATTTTTTCATTGAGAGTAGGAGGATCTAATTATCTTCACAGATCTCAAAGAAAGAGTATCTTTTTGGTACTCTTGTTATTTGGTTTTCTTATCCTGCTACTTTCTGAAAGTCCCTGACACTTACGTATTCTCTATGCAGCCAGGGGGCCTATTTCTCACTTACGTAATAGTTTTTTCATTCTTGCATGGAGAAAAATGGACTGCTTTTTTTCAAAGGACATACGCCTCCCCTCTAGGACTGCTTGCTTATCTCACGTTTCTTTGGTTTATCCTCACTAAGATGTTTGGCACAGCCCTTTTGAGAACCAAAATACTGCTGACCACCATAGCTTGCACCTGTAATCCCAGCTACTCAGGAGACTATATGAGAGAATCACTTAAGGCCAGAATTTCAAGACCAGCCTGGGTAACATAGTGAGACTCCATCTCAAAAAAAATTAAAAATAAATAATCAAAATACTCAAAGTCAACATGAGTTAACACATGCTTGCCTTGATCAATTTGTACATTTGTGTACTTTGTCAGTTACTGAAATAAGTATGTATATGTACTTGGTCATGGGTAAATTATAAAATATATATATTTTTTAACATTTGGAAATTGTCTGTAGGGAATTTATAAACTAGTTACATGATGAGTAATAGCTTAGACAGCAAACTGTTAGTGAAAGGCCAAATTCTGCCTCTTCCCTCTATCTATTTTATATATAAAGTTTTGTTAGAATATAGCCACTTACCTACTGTCTATAATTATTTTCATGCTACAATTTAAATGCACATTTAAATAATTTTGGCAGAGATTGTATATCCCACAGCCTAAAATGTTTACTGTTAGGTCTTTTATAAACAAGAGTTTTCTTGATTCTTAGCTTCAAAGCGCTGACGTATCAGTCAACTGATGCCCAATGACTTACCCAAGTTATTGTGCATAGGCAGTTTCAGATTAGCTACACATTTATGTAAATATCTTATGCCTACTTGAAGAATGGTAAGGCTTAGAGCCAGAAAGACATGGATTAAAATATCTGCTGTTCTCTTTTATTCTTGTATGACTTTGGACAATGGCTTAAACTCAGAGCCCCAGTTACCTCATCGGAAAAGTGGGCTTACTAGCTGTCTGCTTCCTGGGTCATAAAGATTTGATGAAATAACACACATGTAGTACCTAAACATATACTATGTGGTAGTTTTTCTTGGTTGGCTTCATCCTCTGGGAAAGACAGGTCCTTGTAGCTCCATGTTTACATAATTCTGCCAGTTGAGATTTAAGAAAATCTTGTTCCCAGCATCATTGCAACTTCTGAAAAAGGATCCTGATTTACCCTGCTCAGATCACATGTCCACCTCTGGGCCAGTCACTGCCCAACCGGGATCCTATGGCCTGATGGAAGGGTGTGTCCTATCAGAAAGGAATGAAGACAAAAAAATGACACTTCACAGCAGTGTTTTTACCTTCGTTTGATCTTCTCATTTGGCTCCTACCCAATCTTTGCACATATTCCAGCTTGAGATAAAAATTTTCAAGGGCTAAGGCCTAGAGCATATGTGACATTTTTATGTGGCCAATTGCAGTGGTGCAGGTTTAAGGAACAGAAAGGCCTCTTTATGTAGCATCAATAGTAGCAACAGCAGAAGTTTATCTAGTGCCTGTGATATGTTTAGAATTCTGTGAAAGACTCAGTCTCTGAGATTCTTAACTTTCCATCAACCTTGACAAACAGTTGGGATGATTTTCACATAGCTGAATGCCCCTGTATATATACACACCCAGGGTTATGCACAATTCACTGCATGCTGGTATATTAGATTTTTCTGCCACTAAGAAAGCATATGGGAATGCAAGTAAGACTGACAATATTACAGATGACCTTGAATCTACTCAGGGAAAAAGCAATCATAAAGTGCTAGGCAACTTTAGCACTTTATTATAATTAAAAAATTACTAATGATATACCTCATCGCTGATCATAATACTCTGGGGACCTGTGTCATGGTAATTGAGAACCACTACCCTGGAAGAACTTGGAGTCACCTTAGGATTATGAGAAAGACTTATAAAATGAGTGACAATACCAGGTTGAGTGCCTATGAAATAGAACTGGCATCTGGAACAGTCGAAAGTGTCAGATTCTCATAGATAGAGGATTAATGTGTTTCTGAGCCTGTATTAGTTATGGGTCTCTTGTATAAGACGTAGAGACTCCTGCCATTAACATAAGCAAAGAACAACTTATTTTAAGGATGGAGTGGTATCTTATAGTACTCCATCATTTAAAACAATATCTTGTACATATTAATTGTGTAGTAAATATTTGTTGAGTATATGCATCACCTCAACCAGAAAGTCATTAGAAACCCAGAAATTATTCTGTCTCCAGGTTTTTTCTGTGCTTATATGTGCATATATTTCTTTTCCCTTTTCTTCCCTGGGGATAGCTTCTCTGTTTCCCAGTCCACATGTTGGCACATGGCCACCCATGGTTCCTGAGTTTATACTATCCAGTTTTAGTTGCATAATGAGGCTGACTTGACTTCCTCATGCCCAACTCTAAATTCTGAAGGAGAAAGAATATGATGGCCTGATGAGAGCTAGTGGCCCACCTTTGGGAAATCACTGGTGACACAAACATGGTGACCAGCAGCTCTTCCCCAGGGCCCTATGGCTCTGGGGTGAGGGTATGGACAGCATTCTCAAATGCAAATAAATTAATTTCAGACTAGGAAGAAACTCCCAAGAGCGTCCACTATGAGCCCAATCAGATAGATGTCATAAAAAGTACTAAAGCCAACTCTCCATGCAGCAAGACAGGATTATCTGGGGATCGGTGGTTGAAGCTGGAGTCAGAATAGTTCAGCCTCCTGATCTTGGGTGGAAGTCAGCCATACTCTTCTACAGTTATTATCACTCATGTTCTGTGCCAGCCAAGAGAACTTAGAATTGTCTTTTGAGAAAGTGTCAATTTGAGGCTTCCTAATTTTAATGATAGCAGCTACTTGGTGCTGAATAATAATGGAATTCTATTCCTGGACTTCGTGATTCCATCTCTGAGCAAATGCAAAGCAGATCTTGGCAGGTATATCTATATATGATCAGCAATGCCAAGGCACTTCTTGCTGCTAAAGCAATGCAGCAGATGTGAGTGACATTTTTAGGCTGTTAGTGCTGAATGTAATAATGTTTTAATGTGAAATGTATCATGCATTACTCTTAGGAAATGGCTTGAATTACTAGAAAGGGTCAATAGGTTTATATCCTAGTTAGGTAATTTGCTACCTCTGAAATATCAGGCAAATTTCCTAACCTTTCTGAGTTTTGGTTTTGTTATTTGCAACATGGAGGTAATGATATTTTGGGAGGAAAAAAGATAATGCAAATAGATGCCTTATGTACTATACACAGAAATAAATTCCAATGGAGGCAGAGCAAGATGGCTGAGTAGAGACTTCCACCGATTATCCTTCCTGCAGGAACACCTAATTGAAAAACTGTCCACACAGAAAGCACCTTCATAGGAACTAAAAGTAAAGTGAGTGATGACAGTACCTGGTTTTGACTTTATATCACTGAAAGAGGCACTGAAGAAGGCAGGAAAGACAGTCTTGAATTGCCTACACCACTTCTCTCTCATCCCCCTGAGGTGGCCACCTGGTGGGGAGAGAGAATCTGTGCTCTTCGGAGAGGGAAAGCACAGTGACTGTGGGACTTTCATTGGAACTCAGTGCTGCCCTGTCACGGTGGAAAGCAATACCAGGCACAACTCAACCAGTGCTCACAGGAGAGCGTTTAAACCAGCCGTAGTCAAGGGGAATTGCCCATCCCAGTGGTCAGAGCCTGAGTTCTGGCAAGCCCTGCCACTGTGAGCTAAAGGGCTCTGGGGTCCCAAATAAACTTGAAAGGCTGTCTGAGCCACAAGGAATACAGTTTTTGGGTAAGTCCTAGGGCTGTGTTGGGCTTGTAGCCAGTGGATTCGAGGGGCATGTGACCTAGGAAGACAACAGCTGAGGCAGCCAAGGGAGTGCTTGCATCACCCCTCCCCTAACCCAGGCAGCACAGCTTGCAGCTCCTGGAGAGATTCTTTACCTCTGTTTGAGGAGAGAAAAGGAAATAGCAAAGGGGACTTTGTCTTAAAACTTGGATACCAGCTTAGCCACAATAAGATAGGGCACCAGGCAGATTCCTCAGGCCCCCATTCCAGGCCCTAAATCATGGACATTTTGGATATAACCTGAGGAAGAAGGGAACCTGCAAACCTGCTGCCTTGAAGGGAAGGACCCAGTTCTGGCAGGATTTATCACCTGCTGATTATTCAGGGCAGGGCCCAGGAGGCTTCAGGTATGAAAACACACATTCTCAGCTGTGGTTATTACAGGAAAAGACTCCTTTTTGAGAAAAGGAGAGGGAAGAGTAAAGGTGACTTTCTTGCTGCTTAGGTACCAGCTTGGCCACAGTGGGATAGAGCACCAAGTAGGTTCTTGGGGTCCTTGATTGCTCTTGGATGGCATTTCTGGACCTCCCCTGGAGTAGAAGGACTTTTTGAGTCCCAAGCCTGGCAGCATTTACCCCAAGTTGACTGAAGAGATGTTGGGTCTTGAGTAAACATACTGCCCCATAGTAGCTGGGCAATATTTGCACAGGCCTATGGTGGTATGGCCATGAGGTGAGATTCCTCTGATTATAGAAAGGGGAGGGAAGAATGGGAAGGACATTGTCTTGTGGCATGGGTGCCAGCTCAGCTGCAGTAGAATAGAACACCAGGTAGAGTCCTAAGATTTTTTTATTTCAGGCTCTGGATAACATCTTTGGACCTATCTGAGATGGAGGAAAACTTGTCATCCTAATGGGAGAAGAACACAAATCTGGCTGGCTTCACCACCTGCTGACTATAAAGCTCTACGGCCTTGAGCAAACATAGGTGGTAGCCAGGCTCTAGTTATCATGGGCCTTGGGCAAGATCCATTGTTGGCTTCAAGTCTGATCCAGTGCAGTCCCATTGGTGATAACCACAGGGGCGTTTGTGTTACCCCTCCCTCAGCTCCAGACTTCTCAACAGAGAGAGAGAGAGAGAGAGAAACAGACTCACTCCCTTTGTTTGGGAGAAAGTAAGGGAAGAGAATAAGAGTCTTTACCTGGTAATCCAGGGAATTCTTCTGGATTTTACTTAAGACCACCAAGGTGGTACCTCTACAACAAACACAGCATTACTACGCTTGGGTTGTTCCCTAATGCAGATATGGCTGCAATGATACAAAACTTAGATCACAACACCTAAGTCCTCTCCGTTACCTGGAAAGCATTCCCGAGAAAGATGAGTACAAACGAGCTCAGACCGTGAAGAGTACAAAAGACCCAACTCTCCAATGCCCAGATATTGACAAGCATCAACGTAATCCAGGAAAACATTACCTCAGCAAAAGAACCAAATAAGGATCCAGGAACCAATCCTGGACAAACAGAGAGTCCAGGTAACTAAAAACAGACATGAGACCTTTCAGACAGAGAATTCAAAATAGCTGTGTTGAGGAAGCTCAACAAAATACAGAATATCACAGAAAAGGAATTCAGAATTCTATTAGATAAATTTAACAAACAGATTGAAATAATTAAAAAGAACCAAGCAAGATTTTGGAGTTGAAAAATGCAATTGACATACAAAAGAATGCATCAGTGTCCTTTAACAGCAGAACTGATCAAGCAGAAGAAATAGTTAGTGAGCCTGCAAACAGGCTATTTGAAAATGTACAATCAGAGGATACCAAAAAAAAAAAAAAAGAATGAAATACATCTACAAGATCTAGAAAATAGCCTCTAAGGGGCAAATATAAGAGTTATTCACCTTAAAGAGAAAGTAGAGAGAGAAGGGGATAGAAAGGTTATTCAAAGGGATAATAACAGAGAACTTGCCAAACCTAGAGAAAGATATCAGTATTCAAAGACAAGAAGGTTATAGAACACCAAACAGATTTAACCTGAAGACTACCTCAAGACTTAATAATTAGACTCCCAAAGGTCAAGGATAAAGAAAAGAGCCTAAAAGTACCAAGAGAAAAGAAACTAATATACCAAGGGGCTCCAACATATCTGAAAACAGGCTTGTCATTGGAAAGCTTACAGGCCAGGAAAGAGTGACATGACATATTTAAAGTGATGAAGGAGAAAAACTTGTATCCTAGAATAGTATATCCAGCAAAAATATCCTTCCAACAAGCAAGCAAAATAAAGACTTTCCCAGACAAACAATTGTTGAGGGATTTCAGCAACACCAGACCTCTCCTGCAAGAAATATTAAGGGAAGCTCTTGAATCTGAGAGAAAAGGAGCAATAAGAAATCATCTGAAGATACAAAACTCACTGTAAATAGTAAGTACACAGAAAAGCACAGAATACTATAACACTGTAATTGTGGTGTGTAAGCTCATATCTTGAGCAGAAAGACTGAAAGATGAACCAATCAAAAATAACTACAACTTTTCAATACATAGTAAGTACAATAAGATATAAATAGAAATAACAAAAAGTTAAGAAAAAGGAGAGGAGGAAGGAAAGCTGTAGGGGAAAAGAATACAGATAGAGGGGGTGTGGGCAGAGAATGAGAGCATATTTGTATCCTATTTTCATTTAATAGAAAATTAGCATGGTTATCAGGATAATCACTAGTGAAATGGAAAAAGAAAAGTAGAACTTAGAAATTAACTTGGGTACAATAAGGGAGGCAGTGAACAATAACTTGATCAAGCCAGGAAGAATAAGAAAAAAGGAAACAACAAGGTAAAGTAAACAGAAACAATGGACAGTAGAAAGAATGTAATTAAGGACATCAATTGCTTCATTATTATGCATTGCCAAGTTTTCTTTCTATCTTATACAAATTCGGTTAACAAAGCCCAGCACCATGAAGCACTTTTCAATCAAAGATATGAAAAACAGTTTAAATTACAGGAATGTGCAAAGATCAAACTTACGGTAATTTAAAGTTAAAAGCACTGAACAGGATAAATAGGGACATTACTTGAGTATAATAGGCATCATATAAAACAAGATACACTATTCATAAGCATAAACATATCAAATGAGTGAAAAATGTAAAGCAAAACATATTAATTCAAAACGAAATTGATGTTATTAACATTTAACTGTGGGATCTCCATATATATCTGTAAGTATCTCACAGATACAGGCAAAATATGTGCTATAATATACAAAATTGAATATATTTTACTTTGACTTCTATGAAGAGTCTTTTAGAGGAGTCTTTAGAGTTTTTTAGGTATAAGATCATATCAGCAAGCAGAGATTGTTTGACTTCCCCTTTTCCAATTTGGATGCCATTTATTTTTTTTTCTCATGCTTGATTGCTCTTTCTAGAACTTCTATTACTATGTTGAATATGAGCGGTGAAAGTGGGATCTTTGTCTTGTTCTAGTTCTTAGCTACAAATGAAATAAAATATCTATGAATACATTTAACCAGGGAGGTGAACAATCTCTACAAGGAGAACTGCAAAACATTGATGAAAGAAATTATAAATGATACAAACAAATGAACAAATATCCCACGCTCATGAACTGGAAGAGTCAATATTGTTAAACCAACCAGATTGCTCAAAGCAATCTACAAATTCAATGCAATCTCTATTAAACTACCAATGTCATTTTTTACAGAAATAGAAAAACAATCCTAGTATTCATGTGGAACCAAAAAGAGGCCAAATAACCAAAATAATCCTAAGTAAAAGGAATAACGCCCAAGGCATCATATTACCTTACTTCAAATTATATTGCAAGGCTATAGTAACAAAACAGCATGGTACTAGTATAAAAGTAGACACATATATCTATGTAACAGAGTAGAGAACACAAAAATAGAGTCACATACCTACAACCAGATGATGTTCAACAAAGTTAACAAAAGCATACACTGGGGAAAGAATACCCTATTCAATAAATGATGCTGGAAAAATTGGATAACCATATGCAGAATGAAAGTGGACCACTTTCACCATATGCAAAAAATTAAGATGGATTCAATACTTAACTGTAGGTTGAGCATGGTGGTTCACACCTGTAATCCCAGTGCTTTGGGAGGATGAAGTAGGAGGATCACTTGAGCCCAGGAGTTTGAGACAAGCCTAGGCAACAGAGTGAGACCCTGTCTCAAAAAAAAAAAAAAAAAAAAAGTATAGTGTCATGTGCCTGTAGTCCTAGCTACTTGGGAAGCTTCTTAGCAGAAGATCCCTTGAGCCCAGGAATTCAAGGATGCAGTGCACTATAATTGCACCACTGCACTCCAGCCTCGGCTACAGAGTAAGCCCCTTTCTCTAGGGAAAATGACTTACTTATAACACCTGAAATTATAAAAATTCTACAGGAAAACCTAGCAAAAATTCATCTAGATATGGCCTGGGAAAATAATTTGTTACTAAGATCCCAAAAGCAAATTCAACAAAAACAAAAGTAGACATATGGGACTTAATTTAAGGAAAAACTTCTGCACAGCAAATGAAATAATCAAGAGTGAAGAGACAACCTACAGAATGGGAGAAAATACTTGCAAAGTTACATATGACAAAGGACTAATATACAGAGCTTACAAGGAACTCAAAGGACTCAACAAGAGGAAGCAACAAAACAAAAACCCAAATAACCCTATTAAAAAGTGGGCAAAGCATTTTCCTAAGTTAACTAATACAGGAACAGAAAACCAAATACCACATGTTCTCACTTGTCAGTGGGAGCTAGACATTGAGTATATGTGGACACAAAGAAGGAACAACAGACCCTGGGGCCTACTTGACAGTGGAGGATGGGAGGAGTGTGAGGATTTAAAAACTGCCTATCAGATATTATACTGATTACCTCAGTGACAAAATTATCTGTACACCAAACCCCTGTGAAACACAATCTATTCATGGAACAAGCCTGTACATGTACCTCTGGAACTTAACATAAAAGTTGGAAAGAAAATAATAAAGTGGGCAAAGGACATGAACAGGCACTTCTCAAAAGAAACAGCTGACAAACATACTAAAAAATACTCATCACCACTGATCATGAGAGAAATGCAAATTAAAACCACAATTAGTTACTATCTTACACCCATCAGAATGGCTGTTACTCAAAAGTCAACAACAGATATTGGTTAGGATGCAGAGAAAAGGGAACACATATGCTGTTGGTGGGAATCTAAATTAGTACAATCTCTATGGAAAACAGTATGGAAATTTCTCAAAGAACTGAAAATAGAACTGTCATTTGATCCAGCAATCCCACTACTGGGTATCTACCCAAAGGAAAAGAGATCATTATATCAAAAAGATGCCTGAACTCTTGTGTTTATTACAGTACTGTTCATCCTGAACAACACAGTGAGACCCTGACACACATGTGCGCGCACACACACACACACATTCATAAACATACATACATACTCAGCCATAAATAATGAAATTATGTCTTTTGCAGCAAGATGAATGGAACTGGAAGCCATAGTCTAAGTGACATAACTCAGAAACAAAGTCAAAATACCACATGTTCTCACTTACAAATGGGAGCTAAATAATGTGTGTGCATTGATAGAGAGAGTGGAATGATAGATATTGGGAACTTCAAGTGGTGAAAGGGCAGAAGGGTGATGAGGGATGAAAAATTACTCATTTAGTACAATGTAGACTATTTTGGTGATGGTTATACCAAAAGGCGAGACTTCACCACTATGCAATATATCTATGTAACAAAACTGCACTTGTATCTCCTAAATCTATAAAAATAAAAAATAAATGTCAGAGGATGCAGTCTCAAGCCTTGTGACAATAAACTTCAAAGCACAAAGGAAATGTTTAGGGGGCAAATTATAAGGGATTTCTGGTGCTGGCCAGGATAAAAAGCCCACCAAGGGGATTTCTCCCCTGATTACGACTTAAAGTTCTGGAGAACATTTTAAAAAGCAACTAAGGACTCTGAAAAGTAAATGAAACAGATTAGGAGGGAAGCAAAAACTTGTACTACTGGTATAGTGGTAACTTCCTGGTTTTCTCTTCTTTCAACCTTGGCTATGACAATGGGCAACCCTAGTTGCCGGGCTGTGCAGTGGTTGTCTGTGGCCACAGCTTCATGGAGAAACCCCCAATTTCTTGCCAGAGGACCAGGAAAGGGAACCCTTGCAAGCTGGAAAGTGTAGGGGGAATCTCTCTGTTTTTTCTTCCTCTTGTCTTTTTTATCTTTCTGTCTTATGGCAGGGGTGGACCTGCATGATACTGTATTGTGGTTGCAGAGGCAGTGCAAGCACCTAAAATTTTGAAAGAAAACTATCTCTGAACAGAGAAATTAGGAAAAGGAGACCCCATGGTCTACAGAGTGACTGGAGCCAGTGGAGAGTGGTAATCTCCATTATTTCTTTCTTCTGGTCTTTCTGCCCCAGTTGCACAGAAATGCCAATAGCAGAACGTGAAAATCTGAGAGAGACTCACCTTTTTGGGCAGACGAAATAAGAAGACAGACTTCTGTCCTGGTGGGTACATGGTTCTCAACATTGGCCAAATCTCATAGATGCCTACACCAAAAAAGAATGAAATTTGCTCTATATGAATTCAAAATTGGATAATTAGAAAAAATATACAAGTATCAAGAAAATTCATTTAGGAAGATGAAAGTTTGCATAACCTAATTATCACTGATGATATTAGAACATGAATAAAGGTCTACCATTTAAAAAAACATATGGACCAGATTTTTATGCAACTAAGTTATCTACACATCAGGAAGAAATTAATCCCCATGTTACTATTTCAGACTATAGAGGAAAACAACCTAATGTTAATCACAAAACATGATACAAGTATTATAAAGGCCAGGAATGGTGGTGCACGCCCGTAATCCCAGCTCTTTGGGAGAGCGAGACAGGTGGATCATCTGAGGTCAGGAGTTCGAGAACATCCTGGCCAACATGGTAAAACTCATCTCTACTAAAAAAAAAAATAAAAAATAAAAATAAAGAAAGAAAAAGAAAGAAAATTAGCCAGGCACTTGTAATCCCAGATACTTGGGAAGCTGAGGCAGAAAGGAAAATCACTTGAACCCAGGAGGCGGAGGCTGCAGTGGGCCAAGATCACGCCACTGCACTCCAGCCTGGGGAAGAAAACTGTAGGCCAAAATCACGTGATTAAAAATATCAGATAATCTAGCATCGTGTCCATTAATAAGATGCAATGACTAAGTAGGCTTTATTCCAGGAATGGAAGGTTCATCCCGGTCAGTGTTAGGAAAACTGTCAATATAAGGCATTTCTCTAACTACTTAAAGAATAACGTCAAGTAATGTCAAATTACCGTGCTCAAAATCCATTTTCTAAGCCTCAGCAGATATCTCTAATTAAACAGATTAACTCAAGGTTAATAGGAATAAGTGGGAATTTCAAAAATATAATAAAGGCTGCTAACCAAAAACAACAAGCAAACCCAGTAACTAATATTCTCTTAAGTGGCAAAACAAATCATTCAGTTAAAATCAAGAACTAGCTGAGGATAGCTTCTATCACTATTATTATTCAGCATTATTTTGGAGATCGTAATGTAGAAAAGAAAGGAAACGTAGTTTGTATAAATAGTAGGAAAAAATACAATTTTATTATCATTGCTGATGATAAAATTATATGCCTAGAAGACCTGAGATAGGCTGATGAAACAAAGTACTAGAATTAACAAAGGCTTGATCCATGTGAAATAAACAAAAATCAGTCGATTTTCTTCTCTATTAACAAAATGATATAGAAATGGAAATAAGGAAACATATTGCATTACAGTCGGTGTCTGCACTTTACCTGTATGCTGTGGGGAGCTCCTGTGGGGTACTAAGCCTGAGAGAAATATGATCAGGTTTGCATTTTGAAAGAAAGCTTTGGCAGCTCTGAGGAGAATAGTTTGGAGGGTTGCTACTGGAAGCTCAGAGGCCAATTATGAGGCTCCTGCAGTGATCCAGGCAGAGATGATGTGGCCTCAAGCCAGTGACAAGGAGAATAAAGAGAAGGGAAGGATCGGAAATATCAAATTGAGCAAATAGAGGATTCATGATTAACTGATTGGAAAGGAGGTAATATATGAGTCTTCAACTGGCAGGTGATTATATGGTTTGGAGCTGAGAATGAAGGATGCATTCTGAAAGACATTTGGATGTCTTCAGTGAGTTTGTTTGATATGCCTAGTACAGTTACTGGACCAGTGTTTCTTCCCATAGGAAAGTGACTCTCAAATGCCCGATGTGTGGAATGTTTTCGTTTTAGCCCTGCAGATCAGCATACCTCTTCCTTTGTCTGTTCCATGTCTCAGAAGGCTGTGTCTGTGGACTGTATGGAGGCTTCTTTCCCCTCTGGCTTCTGATTGCCTTGACCTTGACTGAACATTTAAGCCCCTGCCACACTGTCTCTTCTTGAAGCCATAGGTACTCTGCACTTTGTGATAACTGCTCCCTCACCTTGTCCCTTTCAGCCTAGGAGTATGAACAGCTCTCTGCTGGTACTCCACCTTATCCCTGCCAGCACATTTCTAAATAGTCGTTTCATTAAATTCCTCCTAATTACTTAATTTGATGTGCTGTTTCCTGCTTGCTAAACTTGGTCAGTGAATTGACTGCATCAGAATCACCTGGGTGCCTATTAAAAATACAGATCTCTGGGCTTTATCCCAGAGCTACCAAAGCAGAATTTGTAGAGGTGAAACCAAAGACTCTGCAATTATACAATAGCTCAGGTGATTCTGATCTGTAGCAAGGTTGGGGGCTATTCCTGGTTTTCTTGGTGACTCTTTAGAGACCTATTAATATCATGAGACAGATGGTTGAGGTTAAGGAGCGCTGCCATTCGCCATTATGTGACCTCCTGCATAATTATTTACCTGTCCAAACCTTGAGTTCCATAAATGTAAAGAGAGTTAATAGTTTCTATCTCATGTTGTTGTTCAGCAGCTTAAATGAGGTAATCCATGTAGAACAGCAGGATGCTAATAAGCTTCCAGTAAGTGTTATTTATTATCTATGGGTAGAATTCATTTAATCTTCACAAACTCAAGTTTTGCCAGCTTTAGGACAAATAAGACTTGGTGTCTGTAATCAGTCTTATGAAGGACACAGAGAAGTAAAACAATTATAATAAAATATGATTAGATTATTCGGTATTTATAAACTTCTAATTTATGAACTTTCACTGATGTCAACAAAGCTGGGTGACAGAGGTACATCAGCTCTGTCCTCCATCTATGGGGTATGGTGAGCAGACGCATGTACATTGTTGCTTTGAACATAGAAGCAAATGAATTTCTGAACCTAACTTCATAGAGACAGATGCTGTCTTATGAGCTGCTTTAGGAGTCCAGAAGAGATTGGGAAGAGCAGGGCAGGTTACAGAGTCATTTGTGAAATGTCGAAGACATTTCAAGCTTGTCTGTCCATTGGACAAGGAGGCAGGAGAAGTGTTTCAATCCCAAGGAATAGCATATGGGCATCCCTGGATTGTGAAAATGTGCAGTGACTCAGAATGGGAAATTTGGTCTGAGGAGAACACAATGTTAGAAGCACCTATGCACTTTTGAGCCATTCTTTCTTTAAACTAATATTTATTGAGCATCTCTGGTGGGCCTGGCACTGCTCAGGGTGCTGGGGACTCGGCCAAGTACAAAATAGTGTCTGCTCTGATGGCACTTGCATTCTATAGGGGTTCGCGTCGATGAACAAAGATGTAAATGTCTAATGTGAAATGGTGAAAATTGCTGTGGAAGTCTTATAAAGCAAGGTAAGAGGAAAAAGTGTGTGAGGCGAGGGATGGGGGAATGATATATAGTCCCCAGAGAAGGCCTGGTTAACAAACTAACATTTAATCAGAGACCTGAAGGAAACACAGGAGGTAACCAAGTAGCTATCTGGAGAAAAATCATTACAACAGGGGAAACACAAAGACCTTGAGGCAGAGCATGCTTGATGTGCTGTAGAAACAGCGAGGAGCTTACGTGGCTTTAGCAGAAAGAAAATAAGAAGAGAGGCATAGGAGACAAGATCAGAGAACTGGGTGGGGCTGTAGCGTATGCAAAGCCAGGGAGACTATTGTGAGCAGTTTTGCTTTTACTCTAAGTGAGGGAGTAAGGCATCTTTGAGTTTCAATATGATTTGATTTAACATTTACAAAAGATCATTCTGGCTGCTGTGTTGAGGACAGACTATCGGGGGACAAGCAGGAAGCAGGGATCCCACTTGGGAAGCTGTTGGAATTATCCACAGGAGAATGGTGGCCCAGCATGGCAGTGTAGGAAGTGGTCATATACTTGATACGTTTTGAAGATACAGTCAACATTTTTCAATGATGGATCGTGAGGAATAAGAAGCAGCTGACTCAAGGTTTTGGCCTGAGCAATTGGAAGATCAGTTTTAACTCTAAGAGATCTGCAAGAGGAGTAGGGTTGTTGTGTGATAATGGATATCAGGCACTCTCTTTGAGACATTTTTAGTTGGAGATGTTGAGCCGGTGGCTGAGTGAATGTCTGAAGTTCAAGGGAGAAGTCCAGGCTGCAGGTATATATTTGGCAGGCATTGGCATATGAATGGTATTTAAAGCCTGGAGACTGGGCGAGTTCTCTTAGGGAGAAGGAAGAGCAGAGCTGCAGGGACTGAATACTGCATCATCCAACATTTAGAAATCAGGGAGATGAGAAGGAAACTGTAAGAAGTCAGAGCAGGAGCAACCAGTGTGGTAGGAGGGAAGGGAGGTGCGTCATGTTCTAGAAGCTAAAACAAGAAAGTATTTTTAGAAGGATGGATGGTGGAATCGAATGTTCGTGCTTTGTTAGGTATGGTGACTGAGCATTGCCATATGATTCAGCAATGTGGAGTCATTGGTGACCATGAAGAGCTGTCTCGGTGAAGTAGTCAAGGGGAAAAAGCCTGATAGGAGTGGTTCAGTAGAGAGTGGACCTGGTGGCCTCGGAGAACACTTTCCAAGTTTTTTACTCTAAAGGGAGTGGGGGTAGAAAAATTTGGTAGGAGCTGGACGGGTACTTGGGGTTAACGGTGTATTTTTTAAACATTGGAGATATAAAAAGATACTTACATGCTGATGGAATGATCTCATCAAGTGGGAGAAATTGAGGATGTGTGGGAAGAGAGTGAACATGTTGCTGGACAGTTTGACTTAAAGGAGCATCCACAGTTATAAGAAAAAAGGCAGAGTAAGGGGGTTCACGGACAAGACAGGTGAGTGGTAGAGATGGTGGTGGGAGGTTAGGAAGCCTTTTCGGATTGTTTCTCAGACATAGTGAGTTTACATTCAGCAGTGAGGATGGCCAGTAGATTCTACAGAAAAGAGCATGAGTGATTGGAGTAGGGACAGGTATTGGAGACCCCTGGAACACTAAAGTCCCCTTGGCTTACTGGCTCTGAGATTCAAGGGAGACCAGTCTACAGGGTTGTGGATTATTTTATGACCTCTTTCACTTGAGTAGCTGTAGGTTCTGAGCAGAGGGCGCTGAGTTTATGGAAGATGGGGGTTTTGTCAGGTGTAGATGTCTACAAAATGAAAGAGGCATGCATGAGAGAGGAAAGTATTTTGTGTAAGAAGTTTAGCTCTATTCCCGAAGCCCTGGGAGTCAACTCTGATTGTGTATGTGATTTACAGAGATAAGTGTGATAGCAGTGAAGAAGGGGAGCACTACACACTGTTATGATAGATTATGGGAGCTGATTCATGATTGCTTCCATTTCAGCTACTCTGACATTTGTGCTTTCTTTCTTGCTTGCTTTCTTTTTCTTTTTTTTTTCTTTTTTTTTTTTTTTTTTTTGAGATGAAGTCTCGCTGTGTCACCTAGGCTGGAGTGCAGTGGCACAATCTAGACTCACTGAAACCTGTGCCTCCCGGGTTCAAGCGATTCTCCTCCCTCAGCCTCCTGAGTAGCTAGGATTACAGACATGCACCACCACGCCCATCTAATTTTTTTGTGTGTTTTTAATAGAGATGGGATTTCACCATATTGACCAGGCTGGTCTCGAACTCCTGGCCTTGTGTTCTGCCCTCCTTGGCCTCCCAGAGTGCTGGGATTACAAGCATGAGCTGCAGCACACTTTCAATTTCACGGGCTATTCCAAGTCTGAACTTATCAGTAGACTTGTATCCTTTTGTCCACAAGCAAAGAACAACTTCCATTTCCACAGGAGGTTAAGGGAGTGCCCCCCCACCTCCCTCATCCCCACAGCCTTCAATAAACCATACCGAGTCAGCAGTCTCTGAAAGGTCTGTGACTCCCAGAGCTAATTTTCAAACTTCTGTGCATCACAGTGCACACATGTTGTGCCACCCCTTTGGTTCAACTGGGCCAACTATTTTCAGATGTAAAATACATTTTATGAGTTAGATATACATCTAAAAAGTACATTTTGTAAAGCACAATAAAATTGCATTTTCAGCTAGAGAAATATCAAATATTAGAATGACCTCCAAGGACCAAAGCAGCCTGGAACATTGTGTATTTTATTAAGTAGAGAGATCTAAACAAAATCCATTGCATGGATATGTATAAGATGTATTTACACCAAAATAATCTATCTTGCAGTTTTGTTTTGGGATAACCTTCTCATGGCTGTTTGTTTATGCCCCAAGGAGCAACAAGATGTCTTGTTTTTTGTTTGTATAATTTGTGTAAATAAGAAAAAAGAAGTTAAAAACTGGTTCCATTAAGCCATGTTGGGTTTGTTCAGCTGCATCATATGCTTGATGATACATTCGTTTCTCAATGTAACAAATCTGCAAAGGCATGCTGACAAGGTTTACAATTAAACTGGATATTAACTTCTTTAGTCTGGAATTGTTGCAAATAGGTTAAAACTTCACAGTAACTTTGTGGAAAAAGTGTCTCTTTCATTGTGAAGTGATTCTTTTCTGTTTTTCTTTGAAAACTCCATTAAAACTCATGTTTACTGATACAATATGATTATTTAGTATTGAATATTGCATTGGTCTTTCTGTGTGGGCACTCATTCTTAATTCAGTTTGGTACTTGAGTTTCTGTGGCTGTAAACCTGCCATCAGTATGCTTAGGTCTCTCAAAATACTGCCAAAAACACCTTTTCCCCTGCCCACAGAGACATTCAGAGTGGCCACTACAACTTGAACTAAAATCAAGTTGGATGATGTTCTTGGATCCTTCTGCTCATCCTATCTCTTGCTCTCATTTGCTTTCTCTCTTTTTACCGTGTGTGTGTGTGTGTGTGTGTGTGTGTGTGTCATTTACTAAGCTGTCACCACTGTGCTGGACACTATAAACAAATGCAAAGTTATGGGAAGATACAATTCTCACCCTCTAGAGCTCACAGTTTTGGGAATGCTGGACAAATAAATTATGATATGCTGATTACCATATAGGATAGAGACCTTGTTAGTTAACCAGTACTTCCTTGGCACACTGAATTTTCTGTTGACAAATATATACACTTACTGACTGTAAGATTCCCTGTTGAGTAATCCAATGTGAGTTTGAAAAACTAGGCAAAAATATCTCTCCACACAGTGAAGGTGGAAAGCTTCTCTTTTGCATTTGCTCTGTAGCTTCTGAGTCTGGTTGAATGCCAACAAAATGAGGTAGCTGCAGGGATATGACATTTAATTACCTGGGAAGAAAGAAGCTTAATAAATTCTTGGCCTTATCACTTAGCATTATTATTACCATTAAGGAAAATAAGGACGTGGATAGAGATCGTCGGCATAGCCCAAACAGTCTTAGAAGAAGCCCGAGTATGTGTATTAAGCATAGAAAGCGCTGAAGGTCACGCATCAGTCACTTCAACCATACACGTGCATATCTGGTAGTATAACACTATCTGCAATGGCATTGTCAAATATGCAGGTGGCTGGAGGATAAATATGGAAGTAGTGTGAAAGGTAAAAGCGAGAATGGAAGAATAAATGACAGAGAGCACTTATCTCTCAATAAGAGAAATGATTTCAAATGTACCCTCCTTCAGGCCTGCTCTGACAGGTCTCTAATACAAAATCCTACATATAACACAGCCAGCATCTGAGAGTGAGAGCCCGTGTGCTCCGCCACCTCTGCTAGCAAAGGGATGAAGGAAATAGACATGGCAGCCAGTGTTAAAGGAGCTTAGCTTAAAGGGAGGATCAAGGGAGATGTGACAGACAGTGAGTGCTGGGTAGAGATAACAGCCGTATGATGGATGTTTAGAAATGTGTGAAGAATTGGTCAATGCAACAAATAGAATGGAGAGAGGGAAAAACACTACAGTTTTTAGATCAGCATGCACAAGGATGCTAGTTTAGACTAAAGAACAAACAGGCATTCTCACAGGCATGGACTAGATGGTATGAAGGAAGATAAATTTATACGTATGCCTTTAATATACATTTTAATTATAATAGGCACAGAGTCCAACAAATCTTTAGTGCCTGAGCAAATAAGATTGACAAGACTGATGACAAATCTGTGCTACATAATAGGTTTACCCTTGTCCTAATTATTTTTTATGGATCACTACCCAGAATCCATAAAAAAAGAATGGCTTTAACCTTTCTCTCAGGCTGATTGGAGTTTTACTATCTATCTTTTTACTCTTCTCCTTTTTAAATGAATGAAAAAAAGTTTGTATAAGAAACATTAAATTGAGCCACTCTGACCTTTGATATTTGGATAAAGCAAAAATGTAAGCGATTGTCTTTAGACATCTTATTGATGAGTCTCCCAGAAGAGAAACATAAGCCACCTGATTTTCTGATTACTTTTCCTGGGGATCCAGTTCTTTATCTCACCATTCTGCCATTGAGAGCCTGTATCTTCTTAAATGTGTTATGTTCTCAGAAACAGTTAATTCATATATGTTCCTTGGATGAAATGTATCAGCATCTAGATTCCACTGAGTGTTTATGTGGTAAAATTATCTTTTGGTTTTTTTTACCTGCTTTATCCTCATCCTAATAATGCGGAGAAAAATTAACTTCGGAGAGAGTGATTTTTTTCCACTTCACAGAAGTAATGGCTATGTTTTGAAGTATCTCACACCCGTGCAGTCTGATCTCTTACGATGCCTGCCAGTTCAGACCTTCCCAGTGTTAGAATGTTCCAGTAGGCTTCTAAATGAGTTAAATTGACTGTATTTTCTGAAAAGTCAGGAATTTGAAGATGGAAAGATATTGTTATGTGTATTTTTTTCTTCTTTACTAAAAACAGGTATTGTACTTCAGCATACAATTGTGTTACGAGATAATTAAATCACTATATTCTAATAATGTATTTTAGAGAATAAAGCAAGTTGTAATAGGAATGAACTCACCTCTGCTTCCTCAGTTCCCCTCCCAGCTCTGTGATGCCTCCCCTCTAGCATTGTCTAGTGTAGGACCACAAAAAGCTCTTTCATATTTCAGACAATTATCTGAAATTATCAGTAATCATAGAAGAGGCAATTATAACTTATGGAGCACCAACGTAATTATTACATTTTTTCGTTGCTCTGAGCTTTAAGGTACTCTTTTAGCTTGATCACGATATTGCTGTGGCTTTATTAGTCAAATTATCTAGAATACACAGACTAGATGTTAAGTCATTTTATTTAGTTGTGACCAGTGAAAGCAAGTCCTAATTTTAAAAGTATAGTGCTTTAGACAGTTTGTGGTTCTCTTTAAAAAAAAATGCATCATGTTCTTGAAGGCCATACCACAAAGCAGATCATCTTTAGGCAGAGCTGAGTTATTATAAGGGCTGTCTGCATGGTCATTTATCAGCATCCCCCAACTCAAAGATACAATCCTCCAATATTGTATGTCAGTTGCAAGCAAAGGTACAACCATTTAACCTCAATATGTCATCAAAAAGAGTAAAACTGTGCTCTATACACTTTAGAATGACATAGATATATTGTACTACATTCATTAGAAAAATAGCCCCAGAGGACTTTAATTTTCTATTCGAGAGAAAAAAATGTGCGAATATCAGCCAGACCTGCATTGAAATTCTGGTATTACTTGGGCTCACTCTTAAGCTTTTGCCATTTAGGGTCTTCTTTGTTAACAATCACTTTAACATGTCCAGTGCCTGACAAAATGCCTGGAATATAGAAGGTGCTCAGTAAATGGTAGTTCATATTATATGTTGCGTGTAGCTGGAAGAGACCCCCCTAAGTGGGTGGGCAGAAATTTAACTTAGGCATTTATAGAGAATTGCAGATCTCCCAAAGCTCCAGAGGGGTATTGAACACTGAAGGTGCAATTGAGGAGAAACAGGCCAGTGCTACCCCTCAGTTGGGTTTCTTTCATTGCCACAAGTCTTGTTTTTGAGTACAAATGAGGCTGGTCCTCAGTCCTCAATAACTGTTGACTTTTTTCTCTCTCCTATTGGTGACAGTTACCTGCATTTCCATGACTCCTGCCTCTAAAATCTAGCTGTATCATGCAAAGCTACCATCTTAAGCCTTTGGTTTCCACATTCTCTTTTAAGAGTTCATGCTTTTTTTCTTCTCACAATTATTTATTGGATGCATGCTGTGTAGCCTTCCCTGGTGCCTGACCTGGGGATATTGAGATAAAGAAGACACAGCTGTGCATTCCAGGAACATGCATCTCAGTTTGGAAGTCTCAGAAAGACCCGGTGGTACTTACATTCTTGAAATGAACTTCCTATGCTTTCTTCAGGAAGTCAGAGGTGCTCAGCATGATGGTGGTGCAGGAGGGTGTGAAAAGCTTATTCCTAGGCGTGTATTACGTAGTCAGGGCTGAGTAGGGTGACTGGGGCTCGTATGTTGCTAAGTAATTTCCCTTTACTCCTAGCTTAACACAATAAACATGTATTGATAACATAGAAAATATTAAGCAGGCACTGTGCTAAATGCTTGAAATACAGAGCTGAATAACATTCTTTGTCATTTTATAACTTTTTGGGCATTGGGTATAGGCAAATATAGGAAGAAGAGATAAAAGAAGTTATTGTCCAATTTATCAAAATACAAATATTGGCGTCATAACTAACAGAATGTAGATTTTAATGTGAAGGGATATCGGCTTTGTTACTTCCTATCACAGGTTCTTACTTTGCAGATAATGCTTTTTCTGTCTTACCTATCAGAAAAGCCCTCTCTTGGATTATCTGTTTGTCATCCTTCTACTCGTTAAGTAACATGGGACCTCAATCCTATAGGAAAAACCCATTCTATGTATTTTGGTGGAGTCAGCTGCCCCCCACCTATAGTGGCAGGCATATGACTTATACCTGGTTTTTCAAAGGATGGCCACAGTGATTAGTGCTGAGGTAGACATAAGACACAAGCTGGGCAAATTAGAAATATTTATAGGAATTTTTGCTAAAACTATTGAAAGATAACTGCCCCTTTTTACTGGGGTTGCTGTCAGTAAAGAGTGAGTCTGAGCCTGCTGTTGGACATCTTATTTGCCTGTTGGAGAGAAGGAGAGAAATAGAACATGAATGACATTGTTCAAAGTCCCAGATTCAATCATGAATGAAGACAAGATTTCCAGTTACCTGTGTGAATCAACACCCTCTTCCTGCAGCCCATTCTGGAAGTAGTAGGTATGAGTTGATTTAGAGGTGGCTGAGTTGCAACCAAAATATCTCTCACAAACTCACTCATTCAAAAGCTAAGACATTGCCAAAAAGTCCTGGTCGATTTTGTAATAATCTCCAACTCTCCAGGCTGTATTGCCTTTGGAATTTACCTCATGTGTGTGTGATTGCTTCTGATCCTCTACATGACAGTTCACATCCTCCTGATCGGCGGCACCAGCAGACTGCACAGACCCTTGTGGTTTGGTTTGTAATCCCGTGTTCTGTCAGCACTTGGATAATACATCATCTGGGATTCCTACAGGTTACCCTTATGGATGTGATATACTTCTTTTCCATTGTTGCTTTAAACATTTTTCAGTCACTTATCCACCAAGAACTATTGTTAGATGTTGGTATCAACCTTTAAGCTGGTCTCCAGCTCCCTGGGGGGGTGGTACTTTTACTATCCTCATTTTATAAATGAGGAAATTGAGGTATAGAGCAGTAAAATAATTTTCCCGCTTAAGCAGGTAAGTGCTGCAACTATGATTGACCCTTAAACCAGACTCCAGAGCACTGATGTAATCTGTCTGCACCCAAAATGCTTTCAATTTATCTTTATTCAGGTGCAGGCCAAAGAATCTTACCCTTTGCTTTTTAACTACTTTGTTCTCCCTGGTGACTAGGATATCTTATACCCTCTTTGACCTGGGAACCATTCAGAAATTAAAATGATTTCTTCCCCACTAATTATTTGTAGGGAGGGGTATTTACCCCTAGAAGGAGAGTAAGAGTCAGCCAAGAAAGGAAGATTCTTGATTTTCTTAGAACTGTTTTGGAATATAGAACTCGTAGACGTAGCGCCTCTGCATAAATCCTGTTAGAGCATCAACAGATTTGTCTGAAACAAAGAAAAATATCCACAATAGCAAGATAGTCATAAGTTAGATTTAAGGAAAAATGAGTCAACAGGCAAAGATTATTGGAAACAGAACAGTTACAGTCTAAGAAAGGAGAAATAGAAACTTCTGGGTCCTTTTAAGGATTAGACTGCCCTGCTGTACCCAGGGTAGCAATCTATATTCCCAGAGCTCCCAGGGTTCCCTGCATTGAGCAACTATATACATTTCACATGAACAACGCATTGTAAACATTATACAACTTCTGTCCAAAACATTTATACAAAATTGAGGTGTCATCACAATAGGCATCACCAGCACAAATGAAACAACTAGCAAACAACTGTAAACCAGTTTTTAGACAGTACCTAGTACTAGCGTATAAACCGTATAAGTAACACTTGTGAGGTAGAGGGCAATAACTAATAAGTGTACAATACAGGTAAGGAAAGGTTGAGGAAGTTAGTGGCAAAATAGAAGATCAAGGGGGAGGTAGCTCTGGAGATGTGAGTTGCTGTTCATTTGAACTTTTCTGCAGGGCTCCCTAGAGAGTTCTGTCAGCAAATTCACAGGTCCCAGTGAGAATGGGGAATTTGGGAAGGCCACTGGAAACCACAGTTCTCACATGTATCTCCGTGGCTTACCCTTTAGGACAGCAGGAGTTTCCCTTCTTAGGAGAGTGCCCAGAGAAGGATTCCTCATTTAAATAGCTTCAGGGGTCAGCAGATCATGGGATTGAAGGCTGCAGAGAGGGCTGGGGACTGGGGTCTACCGGAGAGTCCAAGTCTTGAGTGAAGGCATTCAAAGTACCATGTCAGTTAAACACAACTCCTGTGGGCAGGATTTGGGATTTGCCGGTTGGCGATTCCTATTGAGTAGAAAAGGTTGGAAGTTTCATATACCAGAATATGAAGGATGGGAAAGGTTGGTATTGAAAAAGGAGTTTGACAATGAGGAAGGTGTCTGGGGTGGGGGTGATCTAAGATAAGCAGTGGTCCCTCAACAGACCCCTCCCATCACCTTTAGTGAGGACAGCTTGAGTATGTCAGGCTCTGGGGCTTTTGAGTTGTCCCTGTAATATCTTGCTACCCTGTGATCTGGTGTGAGCAGATTTATTAGTCTATTCTCACACTGCTATAAATAAATACCTGAAGCTGGGTAATTTATAAGACAAGAGGTTTAATTGGCTCATAGTTCCACAGGCTGTACGGGAAGCATGACTGAGGAAGCCTCAGGACACTTTCAATCATGGCAGAAGGCGAAATGGAAGCAGACGCGTCTTACGTGGCTGGAGCGGGAGGAAGAGAGAAAAGGGGGAGGTGCTAAAAACTTTTAAACAGCCAGATCTTATGAGAATTCGCTACCACAAGAACAGCAAGGGGGAAGTTCGTTCGCGTGATCCAGTCACCTCCCATCAGGACTTTCCTCCAATGTTGGGAATTACAATTTGACATGAAATTTGGGCAGGGACACAAATCTGAAGCATATCAGCCAGGAACCTGGAATACAGGTGTCCTTTCCTCACTGCAGAAAAAGACTAATTTACTAATGCTGTTTTCCCAATGTTAAGGTTTTTCTCTCACAAGCTGCTCTTAATCTTTCTTAATAACCACCACTTGTCCATGCTACAATTTAGTTCAAGGTAGGCATCTAATATTACCTATAATTTTCTCTATTTAGTTATCTTATGTTGACTAAATTAGCATTTCATGTGCAAAGAGTACAATGATTCACAGATGGTATACAACCTAAATAATTTGTGTACCACTTTAAATATCTTATAGATAAAAAGAGCATGAATAATCTTTGAGAATTTGGTAGCCTTCCCCATCCTGTAGCAATGAAAAGAGTAATGGAATAAGAATGTCTGACTTACAGATAGTGCTTGATAAATATTTGCTGTGAATGAATGGAAGTGGGAATATAAAAGGCCTATGGGACTCCTTTTTGCCTTCTCCAGAGCCTGCTGTAAAGCTAATCTGAAAATGGGAATAATACCTTTCTTCCAAAACTACTTTAAGGAGGAATTGAAATAAAGCATTTTGTAAACATATGGCACTATATAAATGTTTAAAATTTTTATTGTGGTCCCTCAGCTCATCTTGGGGAATGTCATGGTTATCCCATTAGAGAGTTGTATGGAAACTTAAAAAATCATTTTAAATGCCATGTGAGTGGGGGTGGTTGCTGATCTCATATACTTTACACAGCTGAGGCTACAAATTTGAAGTTTGGCAATAGGTGTTTACTTGACCTTCCCAATGCTTTAAAAGTTTTATGCAAATTAGTTACCAGTATTTAATAATAAAAATTTCACTTAAAGTATGCATTTTTGCAAGTTGTTAGGAAATCAGATTTTCTGGAAACTTCTGACCTGAATTCCCACAAAGAAATAATAGGCTGGAATGGAATAGCGATGGCTCTCTGTAGAACACTATTCCTTTTTGGTTAGCAATGATTCCCACTACTGCCAATATTTTCCCCCAAAACTGGGGGCAAGTGCCATTTGCTATAGATAGTGGAGCTTTGTTTTCCCTCTTTTGGGCCTCTCCGCTCATGTGCATTACCTGTCTAGTCCCCGGTAGGCAACAGAGTTTGTGACCTCTGCCAAGGGGCTCTGTCACCACTACATCCACCACTGCATCCACATTCTCCGAACCCAAACTGTCTGTACTTGATTGAAATACTTGCCTTAGAGGCATTTTCTTCTTTTCTCTCTGGAACGACCAAATTATTTCCTTTTTTAAAGCCGTGTTTGATCTGGTCTTTAACATGTATATAGGAAGATGTATGTATTTTATGGTTTGTTGGTTGTTTTTCTTTGAAAGGATGGGTGGATGTTTTGGGAAGCATCTTCTTTAACAGGGTAGTTATAATTTTGCAGCTTAAGATGTACTCTGTTGACTTTTGCAATCTCCACAGCCTTTTATGCATCTTCTAACTTTGAGTATGTTTTGATCAATGTATTCAAACACCATTTCCTTTAAAATTTTTTCAGCTCTATTCACCTTTATTGTGTTTTTAAAATATTTTATTTCTAAAATATCTCAAATCCCTTTTCTTAGGCTAGCTGCATTTGGGATGAGCTGGTGATTTAATTTGTATGGGTTCTGGTTTTGCAAGAGAAAAATCAAATGACTAGCACATGTCTGAAGTGCATCAACTATTTAGTATTTATTTTGCCAAGACAATTTTAGTAGGCTGTGAGAAAATAAAGATGGTCCCTGCCCTCAAAGTGTTTCCAGTTTAGTGATAAAGATACACACATTGACATAACTGTAAGAAAAAAACTAATGTAAGTATTCAGTAATACTAAAAATAACTGGCTTTTGTATGGCCCTTAATAGTGCTCAAAACATTTTTCACATGCATTACTTGATATAAGCAAGAGCTTTGCAGAAGAAGAATCATTAAAACTGTCTGGAAGATTGGGAAAAGCCTCACAGAGAAAATGATACTTAAACTTGGCTTTGAAGGATAGTCTACAGACTGAACAATGGAGAAAAGGGTTAGAGGTCACATTTCAAGCCAAGAGAATGAGATGAGTAATGTCAAAGAGTCACAAAAGGGCAAAGTATGTTTGAGTGTGGCTAGTAGATGAGTATGAATGGATCTTGGAAATCGGGGACAGTGTTTTAGTTATATTATTGCAAAAATGAATGGGATGAAGTAATGGGCAACTCAGAATGCCATGCTAAGGATTTAAGCACTGAAATGGAAAACAGTATTTCTAACAGCAGTCTGATTTTATTTTTCTTTGTTGTGGTTTCATAAAAATATCATTTATTGAGTATATTGCATGACCTTATTTTAATGCAAGCTGATATATGTTTGAATTCTCCAGAATTTGTTCAACTGTAAGTATCATAAAAGTAACTCAGACTATTTTATGCAGTCATGAAATAGATAGATATTTATTGGCTCACAAAACTGAAAAAGCCAACAGAGCTCAGGCATGGCTAAATTCAGGACTCAACTCACTCCATGTCATGAATCCCATCTCCTAGGTCTGTTTTGTCTCCCTTTGCTTTACTGTTTGCTGCAATCTGTGCATATGGCAGTCCCCAGCCACAAGTTCAGTAGAAAAAGTGTCTCTTTCCTGGAAGTTCTGCCAAAGTATTCAAAGTTAAGGAAACATTCTGATTGTAATCACTTGTCCAATTTATATACATGCCTAGGAGTATTAGATAGGTGGTCCAGAAACAATGTCGATCCTATTTACAGATGAGGGGCAGCAGATGCAGGGTTGAAAGGTGAAAAAAGAAATGTCCTTTATAGCACTCCATTCTACTTTCTTAAAAAAGTGTAACTACTGATTTATTGAATTACTCAGTTATTTAGCATTGGAGGTGCAGATTTTATTGACAATCAGAAAGGGCAATTTGATTTTTCTGTCCATCCTAAAGGTAGCAATGAGCATTTGCAAAAGGCTGGCTCTTTGTTCAGTGCAGATTTGTATATGTCCCTCTTGTGTGCTTTTACAAAATAAATGGGCACCTTTAAAGTCATCACAATGGGAAATGATTTGACTACAACCACATTGTATCTGTTGAATTTTCCACTAAACGATCTATATGCCATTGTGAAGCCCCATGCAAACCTTTATTCCATTGTGGATTTTGTGTTGCATAGTGTTGAGAAATATTTTAAATGGTCTTTTTCCTCCCTTTGCTTTAATGCTTGCTATAGAACCTTGAATATAAGAAAATTCCTCTTCAGCCAGAACTGTAGAGCTGCTAGGGCCCCGCCATTATAATTGACAGCAGAGGTTCTGCAAACTTAGTCTGAGGTCTGCATGATCAGATCTCTACCCAGACTTTCCAGTCCACAAAACATCTATTCACGTACTTAAAAAAAAATTAAGAGATTTCTAAATTTGTCAATTGACCTGATAGACAAGGCATACTGTGCTACCTAAAATAATACCATAAGCCATGAAAAAAATGGAATTGTCAAATCACCTACAGTTTTTAATGTTTTTTCTCTTTCATATGAACATTTCAATTTCAATTGCTGTCAGTTCCTCTAAATAAGAATTGATCTTTCTTCCCCTTCCCATCATTCTGAGTGCTTTCCAGGGAAGTAACCAAATTAATCTCTGCAGCTTTGAGTTTGTATTTATTTATTTATTCTTTCCTAATTTGGTGAATATATTGCACTGACATCCCTCTTGTTAACAGTTCAATTTTCTTCTACCGTTCTAGATGAGTTGTCAATGATAAGCAAAGTAATATTTGAATTCCAGGAGGTTCTTTGTGAAGAAAAATATAATGTCCCAGACTGTCACAGTCAGTTTACTTTTTAAATGACAACAGTGTTGTTATACCTTTTAACTTTGATTTCCTGAGAAACTTCAAACTGTAATAGCATTAAATTTGGTAGTAAAGTAACCACATTCACAATTTCTTTGCTTGGAGGAAATGCATTCTCACTACTTAATATTGTGAGTCATTAGCAGTTTTAACTGTTGAGCCAAGCTCTTGATAGGGACTCTGTGAATAATTGTTTAACTAACAAATAGTACTCTTTTGCCCCAGCATTTTGGGGGGTATAAAGGGGCTGGGCTTTGGGTTCCTAGTGGAGCTAGGGTGTAATACCTAAATCTGACCGGTAGATGCCACTCTCCAACAGATGATGCCTCCTTTGCTCACTGACCATGACCATGCCAAGTTTACACTACATAAACCTGGAGGAGGGTGTTGCTTTCACTTGGTTTATGATATGAGTGGCTCCTCCTGGAATTGTGTTGCCAAACCCTGTCTTCAAAGTTCAAGACTGAGTTATGTAAATGAAATTATAAACCTACTTTGTAGACAGGAATGGGACCTTATAAAAGAAACCTCCGTAAAGCATGTGTAGTTCCCTTTCCTATTTTTAAAAATTATTGTGGTCCTGGACAATCAGATGAAATACCTCCTTGTTTCTCACAGTGTGATCTGTATCAGAATCACATGAGATGCCTGTCAGGGAAGGTTCCTGGACCCCAGGATGAGCCTACTTAGGCAGATTGTGTGTCTGTGTGTATGTGTGTGTGTGTGTGTGTGTGTATGTGTGTGGGTGGGGGGGTGGGGGGGCTGATCACCAAGCTTCTGAGAGATTTTTTTTGTAAAGTAAAATTTGAGAACAACTGTTTTAAAAGATTACTGATGATTCTAAATTCTGAGCCCAGCACATATTTGGAAAAGTGACTTTTCCATTAAAATGAGGGAAATGCGAAAAGCAAAGCATGTGTATGTGAGTGTGAACTACTCTAGTGTGCACAGATAATTCTCACCCTCAATATTATCATCTTTAAGTATCAAAAGTTTACACGGATAACTCTTACCCTCAATATTATCTTTAAATAGCAATAGCAATATTATTTACTATTATTAAAATGTAGATTAATTATTACAATGTTATACTTTGGAGTACAGTCATGCTTTATTACGCAAACATCACCCTTCTTTCAGCATTTATAATCTAAGACAATAGTCAGTGTTGGATATTTAGGACACATGTGAAGGACAAAAATCAAATAAACACTTAAATTATGTGTAAATGTTGAGACAAAGCTTTTAATGATGTTAAATTTTAATTAAAAAATAATTTAATTAAATTTTAATTAAAAAATAAACTCATAATCTAGACTCCACCATACAAAAGGAATGAAGCAAGGGTATTATGTGTGTGATGCTCAATTTTGAGTTTTAGGGAAATAGTGTCCAGGATTTTAGCAAATCATATACATCTACATTTCGGAAGTAGAACCATTTCAGAAACAGAACATGTGTGTAGATGTGTTCATTCCTGCCCACAGAGTCAAAGCCTGTTTCAGGAAGACACAGTACAAGTTCTGTTTCTTGTGGAAGTGGTTTCTGAAACCCTCAAGCTATTTTGTTGCATTTCTGCTGCCAGCCAGTCAGGCCTACCTCAACTTCCTGGTCCACCTGTACCTGTTCTGGCCTGTGGGTTTCATTAACTTAGATATGGCAACTCTTTTGACTGTGAGTCATACCTTGAAAGTTAAATACTATTAAATTTTGAAGAGTTGGCCACATTCATTCACATAAGGGCTTTTAAGGCTTTAATGTAATTATTTGGCACTTATGGTATATAAACACACACAGAGACACATATTTGACTAGCCACGTGATCTTTTTGCCTCTTCAGTAATGATCAATTCAGGATCACCCAAGAAAGTGATACATTTCTTTTACCAGGCAATTATTGAACCTTAAGGGAAGAAGGCTAATATTCTTGGTATATATTTTATCATCCTCTTGCCTCCCAACTGGCAACTGACTGTCACTATTTAGACTAGAGTGTTATTAAGAATATAAAATGTTATTATAGAGCAGACTTTGTGAGAAATTTGACCCGTCACTTTGGTATGATAGCATACTCTCAATCATGTTGTAACATTAAAGTTCCATTTTTAATGTTGCCTAGGACTGGAATTATGTTCAAAGTTAAAGGATAAAATGAATTTTGAGAAAACACATTCATCCTTTTCATATCTCCACCTCTGTCATACTCTGCCTACCTTTCTGACTGCTCATGAGAATTCGGTTGAAAATAAAAGAGTGCATATTGATTCAGCCCTCACTGTGTGCCCAAAACTGCCCCATATTTGATGATAATGGAAATAAGCACTCCCTCTGCTGCTCAAAATAAGAAAAATTAATACAAATAAGCAGGAATTATGCAAGCGATATGGAGGTGAGACTATAAATGACGCAAAGGTGTCTTTCTCGCTTTATCTTCTCAGATATGCAGAAATCCTGGGTAATTTGAAATGACGTTAACAAGTTAAGGCTTATTATTACTTGTGAAAATGGTCATTTCCTAGATGACCAAAAAGAAAAAAAAACTACACAGAAAAGAAAGTTGTCAGAGAATGCTGCTTTAGTCTTTTGATTCATTAATTCTTAAGAAAAAGGAGCTGGGCACAGTAGTCCAGCTACTCAGGAGGCTGAGGCAGAAAGATCCCTTCACCCCAGGAGTTCAAGGCTGCAGTGAGCTATGATTGCACCACTACACTCCACCATGGTTGACAGAGCAAGACCCTGTCAAAAAAAAAAATTACTATCTATGTACTATCTGGGAGTTTGTTCAACTTAACAGTCATTACCCATTACCTTCCCTTTGGAATAAATAATATCTGGCCTTAAAGACTACTGTCCTCCCTCAGTGTACTGGGGATTGGTTCCAGGAGCCTCATGTATACTAAGACCCACACGTACTCAAGCCTTGTAGTCATCTCTGTAGAACCCGTGTATGCAAAAAGTCAGCATCAGCCCTTCATAGCCACGGGTTTCACATCCCTCAAATACTGCGTTTTCTACCTGCGCTGGGTTGAAAACAAATCCACCTACGAATGGAGCAGTTTGGCTTAAGGATCAGTTGTACTTCCCTCATAAGTTTATGTTGTTTTTCACTTGTTTTGGGTCTAGTTCTCTATATAAAGCTAATGGACAATTAACTTTAATTATTATTGGTATTGTAATTCAGAATTTGAATCCCAATTAAGTCTGAGATCTTGGACAAATTACCTAGCCTTTCTAAGCCTCAGAGGTTCTTTCCTTATACAAAATAGGAATAATAGGGAGTGAGATGAGGTTCATACCATGCTTGATATCAGGCTTGGTATATAATAAACCCTCAATGTGGGCTTTGTGGTAGATATTGTCTGTGTTACACTTTCAAGGAGTTTCTAATATAGTAGTTAATATGGGACATGTATTCAGGTGGCTATAGTTAACTACATGGTAAAGTTCAGAGAAGGGAGATATCACCCTAACCCAAAACACTTAGAGCAGGATGTGTCATTTCACCTGAGCTTTGAATAAAATGAGATATTTAAACAAGTCAGGGAGCCTTTCTAGGTGGAGCCTTTCTTTGTTCCAGAGGGAAGGTGGTGGCTGTTTGGTTGAACAAACTCCCAGATAGTACAATCTCCTCCTTTGTTTGTTTTCTTTTTTTTAGAGACAGGGTCTTGCTCTGTTCAGGGAATTGTACAAGTAGAACTAGAAAGGTGGGAAGGCACAAGATATGAATGAGTTGCTCATGTGACTGCGTTATAGAATTCATGAAATGCAGCAACGTAAGCCAAGACTGGGAAAAATGAAGTTGATTGTGACTAGACTGATTATATAAGACTCAGAATGCTTTATGTTCCAAAGTTTGGTCTCTAAGCCATGAAATATGGAATTTCACTCTAATAATTTGGAGGAGTACATCCCTGTTTATTTATGACCACCATACCCTCCCATGAGTGATAGCACTACTCCCAGACAGCTTCATGATAGCAGACTGTGTGTGCCAGTGGTTGAAGGTTCCTCATCAGCTGTGGACTTCTACATCACCCAGCCAGTTACTTTCCACCACACCAATGTAGTCACCTCATATGAGAAGCCATTATGTTTGAGGCTAAGTTAAAGGCTAACATGTTCTAAATTGGCTGTGGCTGATTATTTTGTAAATAGTGTCAGCCTAGGAAACTAACAGTGGAATGTGACTCTAGTGCCTATCAGCCAGCATTGGTGATGGTATCAAATACACATGACTCTTCATGCCTCAAGTCATTACCAAGTACTTTTTTTTTAATCCATTTTCAGTTTGATAAACTGAGACTAAGAGGTTGTATAACTTTTTCTAGTTCTTGTAAACATTGTTGATGTTGCAGGAAGATCAGTCTATCTGAGTTTCCCTTTTCCCCATGGAAAATTGGGAATTAGTACCAATACTTGCAAGACAGACTGTCAGAAGAGAATGGGCCCCTTCAAAATGGCCCATAGTTTTACCCAAATTAGAATTCAGGAGATGTTTTACTCACTTGGGGCCACAGCCAAGTAGGAGTTCTAAGCTCTTAAGTACTCAAACATAGGAAAATGATTAAGTTATTAAGTTTCATAACTAGGACATTGAAAACTAAAGATAATAATGCAAAGCAGGTAGATATAATTAAAAGTAGATAAGGAGTTAGATAGGAGTTTAGGAAAAACAGGCTGCCAACCTTCAAAGCTGGAGACTAGTCTCTCTCATGTCAGTGCCTCTGGATCCATACTGCTAGTGTATAGGGACCAGTGTTCTGTTAGCAATTAACCAAGACAATGAATGTGACCGCAAGTATGGATACTAAGTTCTGTTAGAGACTAGAGCAATAAGCAAGAGAGCTAACTTTTACTAAAAGGTTCATTTTCGGGATGATAATCCGACTGGGATGATAATGGATGATACTACGCCCAGGGCACCAAGGAATACCCAAATTCTTTTCTGGGCTCTGAGGAAGATATTTCAGCAACTGGAAAATGGGAGGCATAGTAATCCTTCACATTTGGTTGTGGCTTCCTCATAAATCCTAGTGTAGAGAGTTCTGGTAACTGAGTGAGTTCACAAAAAGCATTCTGCTTTTCTAAGCCGGTGGACATACTTGAATTACATCTGGTGTAGTTACAGAAAACCCAGTTAAACAGTGGCTTAAGTGTCTTACGGGATATGAAGCCCAGAGTATGTAGTGCATGACTGATTCACAAAAGTACAGTATTTTCAGTGTCACAGGCTGCTTCTATCTTTCTCCTCTGCCTTCCTTAGCCTGTGAATTTTACGTTCCTATGGTTTCAGTTCGACCCATCATATTTGTATGTCAAGTCAGAAGAGAAGGGTGAGATCCAAGGGCCAAAGGTGAGTGTCAGGAAAGTCTGCCCACTTTCCAAATGGTTTTCCTGGAGGCCAACCTAACAACTTCACTTCTGTCTCTCAGATCAGAACTCAATCACATGGCTAGTTGCAAAGGAGCCTGAGATGTGTCGTTTCCATGATACTGACCTGAAAAAAAAAAGAGTTCTGCCCAAAAGAAAGGAGAGAATAGATATTAAAGAAGCCAGCAGCACCAATTGCCAATGTGAGTTAAGTCTGAATAACAGCAGAACAAAGTCAGCACTGAGACTTACTGAGCCTCTGCTCCTGCTTACCAAAATCCAGTCTCAGATTCCATCATGATCTCTGTCACTCCAGGCTGGAGTGCAGTGGCACAAACTTGGCTCACTACAACCTCCACCTCCTGGGTTCAAGCAATTCTCCTGCCTCAGTCTCCCAAGTAGCTGGGACTACAGGTGTGCACTACCACACCCAGCTAATTTTTGTATTTTTAGTAGAGACGGGGTTTCATCATGTTGGCCAGCCTGGTCTTGAGCTCCTCACCTCATGATCTACCTGCCTCGGCCTCCCAAAGTGCTGGGATTACAGGTGGGAGCCACTGCGCCCAGCCAATGCCATCTTATCCAGATGCCATTTTATTCCAACTGGTGCCAGATACAGAAGTTGGAACCAGAAATAGAAGAAGCACATATATGCCTTTATGTAAGTTTTCTATGCCTACCTTATCAAATTATCATAAATTGGGTAGCTTAAAGCAGCAGAAATGTATTGCCTCATAGTTCTGGAGGCCAGAAGTCCAAAGTTAATGTTTAGCTGGATCATCCTAAAGCTTTTAGAAATAGCAAGTCAAAGCCACGTCCCCTAGACTGTCATACCAGCTGTGAGAGAATGATTGACAGCCAGGTCCCTCTGCTTGTGGCTGGCCTTGCAGGGCTACACTGTCTCTGGAGGTTCTAGGGGAGAATATGTTCCTTGCCTCTTCTAGTTCCAGCAGCTGTTGGCCTTCCTTGGCTTGTGGCCATGTGTCTGTCTGCTCTATCACCACTTTGTGTTCTCTTCTACGTGTTTGTGATTTCTTTTCCTTGGTCCATCTCAAATCTCTCTCTGTCTCCCATAAAGACACTTGTCATTGGATTTAGGGCCCACCAAGACAATCCAGGATGGTCTCATCATCTCAAGGTCTTTGACTTCATTATATCAGCGAAGACACTTTTTCTAAGTAAAGGCACACTTGCAGGCTTTGAGTGTTTATTTTAACTGGATTTCGCCTGGGCAGAAAAAGAGGTGGTGGTTATAACAGAGGATTGACAGAGAGAATGAGAGATAGAGGAAGAGCCGAAGGAGGGAGATGGAGGCAGAGTTGTAATTCCTGCTCCTGATTCCAGGTGGCACTTGGTTTCTGACCAATGTTTTTTAACCTCAAAACACTCAATTTCTTTAGAAAGGATGAAAGGCAGCGTAATCTTGAAGCAAGTGGCCACCTATCTGTGGATTCGTTATGCTTTCAGGATGCATTTCAGCCCTATTTGAAGTTTTCTAGAGGGTCAGAAGGGCTTGGCAGGATGAGCCTTAGAAGTGCTCTTGGCAGTGAGAAGGGGTCCCTGAGCACTGTTCAACTCTTCATGAATGTTTGTTAAGTGAATGGATGACCCTAATGCCTTTCCATTAAAGAACCTTTCGCATTAAAGACCCATTCCCAGCCCCAGAAATAATCACTTAAGTTTCATAATTTCTCTTCATAATGCACTACTGGTAGGAGAACTAATTTTCTAGTATTAAACCAAACTGCAGTGCATGATACATTTCCTTTTACTTGCAAAAAATCCCTGCAGATGGCATTAATGGATTTATTTTAAATTGCTGTTTGTAAACTTCAAATAATTATATAAAATTGTTTTTTAATGTTTGCATAATTTTTTCATCATCAAAAGCCATCAAGCTCTTTAGTATTGAGGCAGAATCAACCATTGAACATAAAAAATGGTTACCTTGATGTTTTTAACATCTCTGCCTCACACAGAGGCATTCTTTGCTCTGCATGGATATTTATAGTGCTTGTCACATTAGTGGCTTATTCTGGCAAATATATTGTTTTGGCGTGAACTTCAATAAGAGGGGGAGAAATCCTTATCCTGAAACTTCCTGGAAGCCAAGCCTAGGTACTTGACCTGCCATAGAGAATTGGGCAAAGGTACTATTCTCATTTTATCATTTGAGAAAGCCTTGTTACACTTAGCCATTCTTCCCATTTTCAAAATCATTCTCTGCATAAGCCATAACTCAGTGCTGCAAAAGCCTACACAATCTACTTATTAGGATCAAGGTGCGGTTTTAAGATGTTTTCTTCAAAATTATAGTGGTGGCTGAGGAGTTCAACAGATGTTTGCTTTGAATTTAATTTTACATTTTTAGTCATTGAAAAATGTAATGAAAATGTGCTCTTCAATATATTCCAGGTTTGAATCCAATGGAGACTATCAGTGCTTTAACTTGCCCTGACTTTGACACAGTTATTAGAAAAAAGATTTTCCTGTCATTTCTATTTCATTAACACCTAACCTAAGATTGTAAGACAGGATGGCAAATAGTTGTAAATGATTTTTTTTTTGTCTCTGTGAATTAGGACATTCATCAGGGAAACAACATGCAGAAATAAACTACTAATGCTAATAATATGCATTTGTCTAACATAACCCATGATTTCAAATTTTATATTCATCAATTCACTTTTAAAACAGTCTCACTGTTCTTATGAATTGATTGGTTTTAATAATGAAAAGATGTTACAAGTTCAAATTTCTATTTATACATTGAAACCTAAAATGTTGCTTCTCTGTGTTATAATAGAGTCCCTGGAAGATATAATTTTAAAATAGCCTCCTAATAAACACACTAACAAACAGTTAAAAATGTAATTGTATTGTTGGACAAAGTGAGGTCTGCACACTAACAGCTTGGAAGCTTGTTAGAAATATACAAGCTTGGCCCCCACCCTAGCCCTACTGAATCAGAATCTGCATTTTAACAGGATCTCCAGGTAATCTGTATGCATATTAAAGTTTGAGAAGCTGTGCACTGGAGTAAGCAATAGAACTCTCTGCTAATATACTTGTAGTCTACGGGAGTAACCCATCATCATATGTGGTCACATATGATGAAGGTGTTTTCCAAATGCCATGCAGAGGGCTGATGTCCAAGCTAGAGAGATTCCCAGGCCACATCCACAAAATAATGATGTGATAGGTCTCTTGGAGATGAGACTTTTTTAAAAAAATTTCTTATGAATTTAATTTTAGTTGACAAAGTAAATATATTCATTTTCGGTGTACAGTATAATCTTTTGAATCATATTTATGGTGTATATCTTTGTGTGTGTGTATATATATATATATATTTATGCTGTACCATATGATCTTTTATACATACACATTGTGGAATGGCTAAATCAAGCTAATTAACATATGTGTTACATCACACACTTATTTCCCATGGTGAGAATAAATAAAATCTACCCGAGCTTGTATATATTTTAGAAGGCTTCCCAGGCAATTGTGATGAACATCTAGTTTTGTGGAAAGCAAGACACTGAGAGAATAAAGCAAGACATTGGGACATAAAAATGACAGTTTTTAAAGGTTGGGTGAAGAGAGAATAATAGGTAAAGGGAAGGTTTACACTGAGAAAAACAGCTCATGCTAGATTGGCTTGCAGATACCCAGACTTAGTCAGGGGCCATATGAGGGCAAAAGGAAATGGAAAAGGTGGAAAAAAGTGACTAGAGAGGCATTCCCTCCATCCCATATCTACTGGGTGGCTATTCCACACAGATCACCATGCCAGGCATTGCTGGACAATGAGGTAAGTACCCAGACCCTCTACCCTCTTACACTGTCTAATGTGCTAAAGGAGATCAGAATGTCAACAACACTAATCCAAGCAAGAACTAAATACATATAAACGCAAGGTAAAATAATTGTATTCTCACCATAGATGAAGGAATAATTGATTTTTTTTTTTTTTTTTTTTGAGACAGAGTCTCACTCTTTCGCCCAGGCTTGAGTGCCATGGCGCCATCTTGGCTCACTGCTACCTCTGCCTGCCGGATTCAGGTGAGTCTCCTGCCTCCGCCTCCCGAGTAGCTGGGATTACAGGTGCCTGCCACCATGCCCAACTAATTTTTGTATTTTTAGTAAAGACAGATTTTTGCCATGTTAGCCAGGCTGGTCTTGAACTCCTGGCCTCAGATAATCTGCCCGCCTTGGCCTCCCAAAGTGCTGGGATTACAGGTGTGAGCCACCATACCCGGCAGGAACAATTGATTTTGATTAAAGAATCAGGAATGGCTTCACAGAAAGGAACCCATGTCTCTATGTCCTAGGCATGGTTCTAATCACATTTGAGAACAATTGATGTGGAAAGAAAAGATGAAGATTCAAGAACTGCAGGCTGGGCACAGTTGCTCACATTTGCAATCTCAGCGCTTTGGGAGGCCGAGGTGGGTAGATCACCTGAGGTCAGGAGTTCGAGACCAGCTTGAGCAACATGGAGAAACCCCGTCTCTACTAAAAATACAAAATTAGCCAGGCATGGAAGTACATGTACATGCCTGTAATCCCAACTACTCAGGAGGCTGAGGCAGGAGAATCACTTGAACCTAGGAGGCGGAGGTGACAGTGACCCAAGATCGTGCTATTGCACTCCAGCCTGGGCAACAAGAGCAAAACTCTGTCTTAAAAAAAACAAAAGAAAAAACCAAAACAAAACAAAAAACAAGTACAAACCTCAGAGGCATGTATTCTAGGGAACAGATCAACATCGACTTGGATTTTGGGGTCCACATACACATAGATCGATGTCTACTTTGATGTGGGAAGAGAAGAGTCATGGTGAGAGATGGCATAAAAGGACACTTCGAGGACACTTTGTTGTCCTGGCATAGAGGACCATGAAGCCACATTAAAGACAGTCTTCTGTAGATGTTGGCTACCCCCGATAACTCTGTTGATTTTCTTGAGGACTCAGAAGTTGAGGAAGTGAACATCTTGAATTCTTTTCATTACTCAAAGAAAGAGATCATTGAAGCTCTTGGCCTTCCACTTGGTAATCTTGGAGTCTATGGCCAAGATTTATAAATTATTTGTGCTTTATCCACACTGACTTTTTATTTTTAGCAGCCTCTAGTTATCCAAAGTTTTTCCTAGCCCTGGCTGACTGTGTTCTCCTTGAACACGTAGATACAGGAAGTGGTTCTGAAAGTCTGCACATGCTCTAGAAATGTCAAACAGTATTGAACAGTATCTACTTCACTGAAACTGGAGATCTCTAAGATAGGCAAGAGAGGTATTATTACCATGTAACTTTGGCTTGAGGAGGTTAGGGGACGTTGTGGGCATATGGCTAGTAAGTCTTGGAGCTGGAAATAGGTCACGTTAATTATCCTTGCCACAGTTTTTTTTTTTAACTTTTATTCCTTACAGTAAATCACTGTTGTAATCATCAGCTCTAAGTAATAATATTTGGTCCTTCTCTTCTTCTGGGCCTGTGGAAGATTGAATTTTCTGTTCTCCTGCTGGTTGGGTGGGTACCCCCCTTTCTCTATTTGTGGTCATTAAGGAAGCCCATGCTAGGATGAGCCTCTGCCAGTCTAAGTCCCCAAGTAACTATGATAAGTTGAACCTCTATACTGGACATGTAGTGTCATCAGGAAATAAACTTGTGTTAAGTCATTCAAATGTGGGGGTTGTTCGTTACCGCAGCAGACCCTAGCCTATTCTGGCAGATAATAGCCTCTATCAAATTTCTATCTAGATAAGTCAGCATGTATTCACTGGAGAGTGTGGGCAGTGTAAAGTGAACTTGGCGGGGAGATAAAGCATATATGGAAAACACTTTGTAGCACAAGACACTATACTGTCCGAGGAAAGGTGCTGCATTTTGTCTGTCCTCTAGTTCTATCTACCATTTCTATGATACACCTCACACCTAACAGGTGCCATATCTGTATTTGTTGATTGAATAAACATATACTTTTAATGGGAAAACTGTATGTTCTTTCCATCAAGACATGTCTTGGCAATATCATTTTTACTAATCATTTCTATTCATTTTCATATTTTTTATGCTATACATAATAAGCTATGAAAAATCTAGGTGTGAACACTGATCTTTTTACAGGAATTTACTTCAGGTAAAATATATCTGCATTATTATTAAACAGCTAGCATCATAGATTTTTAGAGGAAGAAGAAAGGGATGCAGCCATGACATTATTAGAAATTCACAGCAGTGATTTCCCATTCTGATTTGGTGATATGCCTGGAGCTATCCACGTACCTCTAGCAGTGTTGCAAGGTAGTAAATGTTACAAGCATAACATGCTAAACAAGCAGATCTTAAATGAAATATTTTGGTGTATATTAAGTTTTTTATTTTATATTTCATTGTAAACACAATCTCATTCATCTCTATAGTTTATATACGATAATAATGGACCCCTCTTCAAGGGAACAGCATCTCGTTACGTAAACAGGGGCCTTAAACAGAGACTGTTTCTGTGACTTTGCGGTCATTGACAAGATTAAATGGGTTGCAAAACACCATCTTTAAAAGTGAGGGTAAATTTGTCTCAGCTGGAATCCAAAGCAAGCGGGGCTTCAGAATGGTGTCTATGTCTACGTAGTACACCCTGATATAGCATATTTCTTGCCTTGTTTCAGTTCGTTAATTATCTGCTTCCTGTTCTTCTGTTTAATTAGTCCTGTGTTGTTTCATTCTTTCCACTTCCTGACTTTCTTCCTTTCTTTCATATTCTCCATCTGTTTCTGCCTTTGAAAGTTTCATTTTGGTTTTTAATTTTAATTGATGTCTCCTCTGACATTTCGGATTTCATTAGCATTTCTTACCAGATTTGTTACATTCATTTTAGCCATTTTTACATGTCTGAAAACTTCTAAATCCTTGATTAAGTGTATTGATCCTCAAAATGGCATCTTTAAAAAAAAAAAAAGTAAATAAATGTTCTCAAATGCTGGTATTCTTTTTTTTCCTGCAACTGTTATTTTAGATTCTGGGGCTACATGTGCGGGTATGTTACAGTGGTAAATTGTGTGTCACTGGGATTTCAGGTACAGATGATTTCATCACCCAGGTAGTGAGCATAGTACCTGATAGGTAACCTCATCCTCCTCCCACGCTCCCTGGTCAAGTAAGCCCTGGTGTCTGCTATTCCCATCTTTGTATCCATGTATACTTAACATTTAGCTCCCACTTGTAAGTGAGAATATGTGGCATTTGGTTTTCATTCCTGCATTAATTCGCTTAGGATAATGACCTGAAGCTACATTCATGTTATTAAAAAGAATATGATTTCATTTTTTATGGCTGCCTAGTATTCTATGATGTGTATGTACCACATTTTCTTTATCCAGTTACCATTGATGGGCATCTAGGTTGATTCCTTGTCTTTGCTATTGTGAATAGTGCTGTGATGCACATATGGGTGCGTGTGTATTGGTAGAATGATTTATATTCTTTTTAGTACATACCCAACAATGGGATTGCTAGGTCCAGTGGCAGTTCTGTTTATAAGTTCTTTCAGAAATCTCGAGATTGCTCTCTTCAGTGGCTGAGCTAATTTACATTCTTACCAGCAGTGTGTAAGCGTTCCTTATTCTCCACAATGTTGCCAACATCTGTTATTTTTTGGCTTTTTAGTAATAGCCATTCTGACTAGTGTGAGATGGTATCTCATTGTTTTGATTTGCATTTCTCTAATGATTAGTGGTGTTGAACATCTTTTCATATGCTTGTTGGCCATATATGTCTTCTTTTGAGAAGTGTGTGTTTATGTCCTCTGCCCATTTTTTAATGGAGTCATTTGGTTTTTGGCTTGTAAATTTGTTTAACTTCCTTATAAACTCTGGATATTAGACTTCTGTCAGATGTGTAGTTTGCAGTATTTTCTCCCATTCTGTAGGTTGTCCGTTTGCTCTGTTGAGTGTTTCTTTTGCCATGCAGAAGATCTTTAATTAGGTCCCACTTGTCTGTTTTTGTTTTTGTTGCAATTGCTTTTGGAGACTTTGTCATGAAAACTTGGCCAAAGCCTGTGTCCAGAATGGTGTTTCCGAGGTTTTCTTCTAGGGATTTTATGGTTTTAGGTTTTATATTTTTTCCTTTAATCTATCTTAAGTTGATTTTTGTATGTAATGAAAGATAGGGGTCCAGTTTCAATCTTCAGCATATGGCTAGCCAGTTATCCCAGCACCATTTATTGAATACAGAGTCCTTTCTTCATTGCTTGTTATTGTTGAGTTTGTCAAAGATTGAATGGTTGCAGGTATGCAGCTTTACTTCTGAGTTCTCTAACCTGTTCCATTGGTCTCTGGGTCTGTTTTATTCCAGTACCATGCTATTTTGGTTTCTGTAACCTTGTAGTACAGTTTGAAGTCAGGTAGTTATGAAGCCTTCAGCTTTGTTCTCTTTGCTTAGGATTGCTTTAGCTACTCAGGCTATTTTTTTCTCCCATATAAACTTTAGAATAGTTTTTTTTTTTCTAATTCTGTGAAAAATGACATTGGTAGTTTGATAGGAATATCATTGAATCTGTAAATTGCTTTGGGCAGTATGGCCATTTTAATAATATAGGTTATTCCTATCCATGAGCATGGAATGTTTTTCTATTTGTTTGTGTTTTCGTCTCTGATTTCTTTCAGCAAGGTTTTGTAAATCTAATTATAGAAATCTTTGACCTTCCTGGTTAGCTATATTCCTAGGTATTTTATTCTTTTTATGACTGTTGTGAATGAGATTGTGTTCTTGATTTGGGTCTTAAGTGCTTGTGATTCTTATAAGCAGAATTCTATACTCTTAAACCCCAAGTAGATGGCCTTGATATTATAAGTTGTATTATTTCAAAACATAGTTTCAAAAAGATTAACATTAGTAACATATTAGCCAACATTTAATGAGCACCTAAATGTGTCAGGCACTTTCCTAAATTCTCTCTATATATGATCTCATTTAATCCTTACTAAAACTCAAAGGTAAGTATTATTAATATACCCATTTTAAAGTTGAGGAAACTGTGACATAGAGCAGTATCAGTCAGTAACTGTGGAGTTCACCTAGGCAGCAAGATCAAGGTCCCCATTTTGGTAACCAAAATTTAGAGAAATTAAAGAGATAAGGTAAAAAGCCAGTCAGGAGCACCTACATGAATTAGGTGAAGATTGATTATCTTCCTGCGGTATCCAAATGCATTAGCCAGTTTTCAACTAGTCATCACATACATGTTTATTTATTTATTTTTATTTTACTTTAAGTTCTGGGGTACATGTGCATATCTTGCAGGATTGTTACATAGGTATACACATGCCACGGTGGTTTGCTGCCTCCATCCCCCGCCCCATCACCTACATTAGGTATTTCTCCTAATGTTATCCCTCCCCAGCCTCCCCACCCGCTGTTATCCCTCCCGTAGCCCTTAGCTGAAGGGATTATGTAAAAATCACACTCAGCTGAACTTGGAAGAAAAGAGATGTTTGACAGGGTCAATATATTTGGAATTGTTTTTGAGACTGGGAGAGAAAGTGAATGCATGCCATGATGTCACACTTCCCCAAAGATTTGGAATTTGGGCTTCTGAGACTCATGTGCTGTGGCTTGCTTAATGTCCAAGATTCACGTCAGTCCTATTTTGACAGGGGCATATATCCCATGACAATCTGATGATGCCAGTTGACACAATTGCTCCTCTTCAAATTTCATACATCACTGCCTAAGCACACCCTATGTTCTTTAAGACCTTCCGCTAGTGAAAATAGTGATGGCAACTCCTGTTTCCTGAAAATATACTGTATGTTACACACTTGTGTCATGCACTTTATGTGCACTTTTTCATGTGATTCTTATAAGTCCTCCATAATATACAGACTGTCATATCCCCAGGCTATAGGTAGGGAAACTGAGCTTAGGCAAGTTTATGGAACTTGCTTATGATGACACAGGTGAGAGATGTAGAACTGGGTAACCCCTGTTTTCACCACACATTATTTGGGGTAGATGGAAGGCATTCATTAATCAGATTTTTATTATATTATGCTTTGTGTGAGACACTATGCTGAGCGCTCAGGGGAGGGAAATGGTTTTTGTCCTCACCAATTTGTAGAATAAATAGACATGTACACAAAGAATTAGAAGATAGGGAGATGAACGGTGTTGAGGAAGCACAACAGAAGGACTGACTAACTCCTTGAAAAACTAGGAAGAATCCAGGCATTTAATGCTTAGTCAGTAATAAGTAGTAATTAACTAGGTGAATAAAGGAAAGGTGTTTGGGATTGAGGGAGCACTATATACTGAGGCAGGGTGTCCTTCATTGGTTAACTCAGCAAATACTTTTCAGTATATATTTCAGTGAAGACACTAGGGAATGCCCTTATGGACTCTATACTCCAAACATGTAACAGCATTTAATGTAATTTCATGAAATGCATGACACATTCAGCACATAGCTACTGCTGATGTTTGCAAAGTGAAGACAAGTGAAGCTGTTGTATGCGTTTTCCTATTGCTGCTGTAACAAATTGCCACACACATAGTGGCTCAAAACAACACAAATTTATATCTTACAGTTATAGACATCAGAAGTCCAAAATGGGTCTTATAGACTAAACTCAAGGGGTTGAAAAGGCTACCCTCCTTCTGGAGGCTCTGGAGAAAAATTGACTTCTTTGCATTTTCCAACTTCTTTAGGACACCTGTATTATTTGGCTTATGGCCCCTTCCACATCTTCAAAGCCAACAACATGGCATCTTCAAATCTCTTCTGCTCTGACACTCCTGTCTCCTTCTTATAAGGACCCTTGTGATCATGTTACCAAGAAATCAGTGGGCTCACTACCCAATGCACATGGAGGCCAATACAATATCATGACACCAGAGAAAAGAAAAGCGTTATTGTGAGTAGACTGGCAAGGAGACAGGAGAAAATACCCAAATCTGTCTCCTTGAGCTGAGGGCTAGAGTTTGTTTTATTATAAGCAGAGGGTAGTGATGCTGGTTCCTGCCATTGGGTGATCCCAGGGTTCAGTCTGATTAGATACTGGATTCTGCCATGTGGTGTACATCTTGTATTTCAGTTCTTCCTTCTTGTTCTGAGTGTTCCACCCAAGGTTGCACACCTGGTTCGTCTGGGCATGTTCAGGTTATGTGACCTTCAACTTGTGGGTCTGTGGCAACTGAAAGCAATTCACAATTTTGTTATGTAAGAAATGAACCAGAATGATCTGGTACAGTTACAATCACATTGGACATGCACAGATAACCCAGGATAATCATCCCTTCTCTTTGATCACATTGCAAAATCCTTATTGCTCTGGAAGGCAACATAGTCATAGATTTTAAGGGATAGAACATGGATATTTTTGAGAGACTGTTATTCTGCCTATCACAGCTATAAAGAGGGGTAGAAGCAGATGATGAGCTTCCTTTAATATATGAAGACCTGCACTTTATTTAACAGAATCATGAGAAATGAGCAGAAGCAAAAGTAGGCCAGAAAAAGGAAAGAATGCTTAGAGTTTTGTGCTGGTGAGAGCTGATGAGGTCTGAATAAGGCAGTATTCAGTAGGGGTAACAGACCTTGGAGAAATTTAGTGCATATGGCACTTGGCAATTAACCAGATAAGTGGATGAAGAAGAGGGAGAATTCAAGGGTGACCCCAAAGTTTTTCACTTGTTCAGCTGGGAGAACGTTTTTTTTTTAACTTTTAGCTTAAAAGACTATTTTCTGGACTATTTTGGTTTCAGTATAAATATTCATGCAAGCCCAACATTAGTTGTATTGACTTCTAACAAATTTCTGGTTTTAGGCCATCCAGCTGGTTATTCATGTCTTCTGTTTCATATTTTTCTTTCCTCTGTTGTAGGATATTGTTTAATATGCTGGGTATATAGCAGACAGAGGTGTCTTCTCCACTAAATTGCAGTTTAGTGTAGTATCTTTGATCGGAGATTTTAAGATATGATAATGCTTGACACACATCACTTTCTTCTGCCTCTTCATACATTAAGGAAAGTAATTTTCACAAGTACTTGTTTTAGGTGAATAAGTCAATTTGTATAATCTAACAATAGAATATTAGCTTTCATATATGGTTTATGTATCATAATTTGAACATACTAGGCACTCAAGAGCCCACCAGAATCGGTTAATTCAGAATATTTTTCAGGTTCCCTCTTTATGTACAGTATCATTTTATAAACCTTTGTTAGGTAAGAAAGAAGTATATTTCTCTTCTTAAATAACTGGGAGATATACTGGGCCCACTGTAATAATACAAGTGACATAGCTGAAGAGATATACAAAAAGTATTAGTCATCTATGAATAGATGTGAAAACAGCAGAGAGAACATGGCAGCAAATGGAGATAGCATGAGCCAGGAAATGGCTTGTTCAAATGGATTAATCCCCCTGTCACTACCATATCAAGTAACTTTTACCCCTTCTAACTTAAAGTATATTTATTCTTATATTAACCACTTTATTTGTACAGATGGAGAATATGTGCAGTGCATATATCTGTCAAATAACCTGTATTTGACATATATAAAGAAGTCATACAAATCGTTTAAAAGTAGAAACAACCCAATTTGTTTTAAATTGGAAAAGGTTTGAGCAGACACTTCAAAAAAGAAGGTGTTGAAATGACCAATAGGTGTATGAAAATGTGCTCAATGTCATTAGTCCTTAGGAAAATGCAAATTAGAATCACAATGAAATACTACTTGATACTTACTAGTATGACTTAAAACTTAAAAAAAAAAGGGGGGGGACCAGTATCAGTGACATAGAGCAACCAGAACTTCATAACTTTATAACTGATATATTGTGAGTTGGAATGTAAAATGGTACAACCACTTTGGAAAACTTGGCAATTTCTTAAACTTAAACACACAGTAAATTGAACTTAAATACATACTTGCTAGGTGACTCAGCAATTTTACCACTAAGTGTGTCCAAGAGAAAGAAAATCATCCACACAAAGACTTGTGTATGAATATTCAGAGCAACTTTCTTCATAATGTTCCCAAAATGCAAACGACTCATACATCTATCGATAAGAGAATGGATCGACAAATTGTGGTATGTTTATACAATGGTCTTCTCTGTAGCTTAAAATAGAACAGATAAGTTGTATACACAGCAACATGATTGACTCTCATACACATTGTGTTGTGTGAAGGAAGCCAGACACATGCATGTATTTACTGTATGATTCCATTTATATGATGTACAAAACAAGCAAAGCCACTCTGTAATGATAGAAAACAAAATAGAAGTTACCATGAGGGGTAGGGATTGATTAGAAGAAGGAATAAGGCAACTTCTCAGGGGAATGAAAATGTTTTATATTTGGTTAGGGTATTGATTGCATAGGAGAAAACACTTAGGATCTATACATTTTGCTCTAAATTAATTTACCTAAAAATAAAAATGCAGTGTTAGATAACCGAGAATGCAACGATGAATAAAATAGGTGAAGTGCCTGCGTCCATGAGTTTTTTAGTTCAATGGGTGAGAAAGTCATTAAATAAAAAATCACTTGTGGCATGAGTCTTATGATAGCACAGATGCATAAAGCAAAGGGAAACACCTAAGGGATGATAGACCTGAGAGAGGTGGCATTTAAGCAGATTCTTTCAAGATGAGGAAGAGTGACTCAGATGAAAGGACAAAGAGGGAAAAAGTTTCCTAAGGATTTGGAAAGTGAGAAAGAACTCACTTCTTCAAGGAGCTGAAGAAGTCTGGTGTAACTGGAGCACAGGGAAGGCTGGGAAGAATGACAGAGATGATGCATTGGACAGGTGGACAGGCGCCAATCTAGAAATATCATGTTCATTCCATTAAGGGCTTTATGTTTATCCCCGGGTCAATGAGAAGACAGTGCTTGGTTTTACTTTGTAGAATTATATAATTGGTGTAGCAGAGCTTGCCTGCATTCCACCAGGATTCTATTTTTTTTTTTTTTTTTTTGAGACAGAGTCTTGTTTTGTCACCAGACTGGAGTGCAGTGATGCAATCTCAGCTCACTGCAACCTCTGCCTCCCAAATTCAAGTGATTCTCCTGCCTTAGCCGCCTGAGTAGCTGGAACTACAGGTGCACACCACCACGCCCTGCTAATTTTTTTATTTTTTTATTTTTTTAGTAGAGATGGAGTTTTACCATGTTGGCCAGGCTGGTCTCAATCTCCTGACCTTGTGATCTGCCTGCCTCGGCCTCCCAAAGTGCTAGGATTACAGGCGTGAGCCACTGTGCCCAGCCTTTCCTTCTTTAATTGTAATAAAAAGTTTTAGCTGGGCATTGCAATCCAAAGAAAAGGCTTCATGTCCCAGCCTAACTTTATGTAACCATGCAGATAAACTCTAAGAGGATGCAGATGGAAGTGTTCTTTGGCAATTTCTGGAGGCCTTCTCTAGGAGAGAACTGGTGTTTGGCCATTTTCTTCTTTATTTCCTGCTTCCAGAGACTTAGGTATGGCCTTCGGCCTGGTCACACCTGAGGCCAGATCCTCTGGACTTAACGGAAAGGAGTTTACATAGCATCCCTGAAATGTGAGAAGGAGAAAGAGAACAGAACAGAAAAATGCCTTTGGGTTTTTTGTTGTTGTTGTTGTTGTTGTTGTTGTTGTTACTTTTAGCTAAACCTAATCCTACCACGGTCAGATTTTCATTTTTAAATAACTATCCTGGCTTTATTATCCCTGAACACAAAAATCTTAGTCACATTTCTATGATACTTTGCTTTCTCTTTTGTCCTTAGGTATGAAGATGATGAAAATGAAGCAATCCCTCATCAATAATAATAACACTTGATAGTTTTCACTCTCAATTCCTGCTAGGGGCTGGTTTGAAGTATAGGAAAATGATAGACATGACCCACTATTATAAACTAATTGCCAACAATATGGGAACCACATCACAATAAATGGGTTCCCTCTCTTTTAGCTTGTATTGAGAAAAATTGATTAGCATCTTAAATAGGAAAGTTACATGACTCTCATAACTGAACAGCTGCAAAATGTTAACATATGATAATGATTTGCTACATCAACAATATCAGACTTCTTATTTTTCAAATGCCATGATAGTAAGAACTTAACAAATTTTACTAAATACTCTTCCTGCCTTTTTCTATAAGCAGGGACTGTGCAGAGAAGTGGTATGTAAGAGGAATATTCCTCCCTCATATTAATCTGAATTTTCTAGGATGTTTCAGGGGAGCAGAGCTACCTCCTTTCCTTTTTTGTCCCCCCACCCCACCCCAGAGTCCACCAGGATCTCAATATCCTAGTAAAAACGAATAATTTGTGTAGTTGTTTTGAACAATTAAATCATGCTACTTCCTTTCAGTATATAAAACAAAAGGAAAACCCAAAATAAGAAACACAATAAAACAGAAGCCATTGTAACAACTGTGCTTAGAACAGAAGGACATTATGAGCTAAAAATGTTTTAAATTAGTTTTTAATGTGAAAATTAGAGGCATTATAAATCCATCACATGAACAGGATTGTAATTTCCAGTCGACATAAAGAAAAACCATCCTGATAGGAAAGATTTTAAAGCACTGGAACAGGCTACTGAAAGAAATTTATCAAGGTAGTTTCTCCAGAGATCTTCAAAGGAGGAAGAAGCTCATTTATTTTAGTTTGTTTACAGGAACTTAGGAGGAGGCTAGAGGCTGAAATTCCTGGCATTTGAAGATTCCTTCAACTAGAATATTTTAAAAATTGCTTACAAAGCAAATATCTTCATGACCTCAGATTAGGCAAAAATTCCTGAAACAAAGCACAAAAATGACTAACCACAAGAAAAAATGATGAAGTAGATATATTAAAATTAAAAACTTCTGCTCATCAGAAGACATGACAGAATAAAAAGGCAAGCCACAGGCTAGGTGGAGATATTTGCAATACATAAATCCAGAAAAGACTTATATCCAGAGTATATAAAGAAGTTTCATAAATCAGTGAGGAAAAAGACAAACACCTCAAATAAGAATGGTCAAAAGATTTGAACAGGCACTTCACAAAAGGGGGTTACTGAAATGGCCAATAAACACATAATCATTACTTATCACAGAAAAACAAATGAAAAACGGAGACACCACAACCTCCTCAGCAGAATGTCTATATGGAAACCAATGCCAATACCAGGGTTTGACCAGAACCAACTAGAACTTTCACACATTGTTTCTAATGTGTAAACTGGTACAATCTCTTCAGAAAACTGTTTGACAAGGTTGTTTTGTTTTTGTTTTTATACAGTTAAACAACTCTCTTATGACTCAGCATTCTGCTCCTAGGTATTTACTCAAGAGAAATGAAAATGTATCCAAACAAAGACTTGTACAAGAATGTCACAGCAGCTTTATTCAAAATAGCTACAAACTAGAAGTAACTCAGGTGTCCACCAATAGGAGAAGGGAGGAAAAAACTAAAACCAACTGGTGTGGTCTCTGCACAGTAAGAATGAATTACTGGTGCATGTAACAATATGGATGTTGTATAGAACAAAGGAAGCCAGACACAGAAGACTATATACTCTGTATCATCCCATTTTTTTTTTTTTTTGAGACAGTCTTGCTCCATCGCCAGGCACCAGGCTGGAGCGCAATGGCGCAATCTCGGCTCACTGCAATCTCCACCTCCTGGGTTCAAGCAATTCTCCTGCCTCAGCCTCCCAAGTAGCTGGGACTACAGGTGCGCACCACCACGCCCAGCTAATTTTTATATTTTTTTAGTAGAGACGGGGTTTCACCATGTTGGCCAGGATGGTCTCAATTTCTTGACCTCGTGATCCGCCCGCCTCTGCCTCCCAAAGTGCTGGGATTACAGGCGTGAGCCACTGCGCCTGGCCATCATCCCATTTTTGTAGCAATCAACAGAAGGCAAAACTAAGAGATAGAAGTACCAGAATAGCAGTTACCCTGGATATGGGGGTTGGTGGGAGGGGATTGGGTGCCAAGAAACATGAGAGGAAACCTTCTGGGATGATGGAAATTCCCAAGGTCTTGGTGGAGGTTATGATGGCATGGTGTATACATATGCAAAATATTATTGCACTGTACCTTTAAGGATTAGTGCACCTTCCTGTTTTCATACCTCAAAAAAGTAAAAGCAATAATAAAATAAATTGTATATGGTGGTTCTGAGTCTCTTTGGAGTGTTTCCAGTATTTCCATTAGACATACTATGTAAAACATTTTTCCTTGAGCACTTCAGATGATGCAACTTTTCATTTTAAAAAATAGTAAAATTAATGAATGAGTGGAGTGTACACAATACATGTCTTATTAACTGTGTCCCAAAGAACAAAATGTGTTTGGGGTAAGGCTCATCATTACTGTTGATGGTTATAAACTCACATTTGTTAATTCTGGTTTTTTTGGGTTTTTTTGTTACTTCTATACTGACTGGGTGTCTGTGAATGTGCAGACACACTTTCACGTAGTTACTTATGGAAGTAAGCATACTTCCATTTAAATTCACCAGCTGTATGTCGAACTGCACAGTGAATATGCTGCTGTTGTGAGGTAACAATGGATTATATTAAGTATATCACTGGTGAAATTAATCAAGAGTGCAGCATTTGAAAATCATTGTGCATTTTGTTGGTCTGTCTTTCGAGTTAGGAAGCCATGACTTGTCCAGCCATGCTGGACCATGTTGTGTTAGAGAAGAAAGTGGACCTGGAATAGAAAGGATTGAGGTCAGATCCCAATTCTGTCATGCATTATCTCTGAGCAAGTTCCTTGTTGCTTTCCTTAAGCCTTACTGTACCTTGGTCAATACTGCCTACTGTATTAATTTTCTACATTGCCATAGCAAATTGCCACAAATTCTGTGGCTTAAAACTAATTTGTTATGGTTATGGTTCTGTGTGCAGAAGTCCAACATGGGTCTCCCTGAGCTAAAATCAAGGTGTCAGCAGGGCCACTTTCCTTTCTGGAGGCTCTGGAAGGAATCTGTTTTCTTGCCTTCTCTGGTTTCTAGAGATTGCCTGCATTCCTTGCCTTGTGGTCCCTCCTTCTATTCAAAGTCAACAATAGCAGGTTAAGCCTCACATCATACCTCTCTGACCCCATCTCCTGCTACTCTCTTCTACTTTTAAGTTTGGGCCTCCCTGATAACAGGAGAACTTCTTCATCTTGAGGTGCTTAACCTTAACCATGACAGCAAACTTCCTTTTGCCATGCAAGGTAACATTCCCAGATTTCAGGGCAAGGATATGTACATTTTGGGGTGCCACTCTGTTAACTATCTTCATGAAATTCTCATGTACCTCATTGTGCCATCTGCTTCCTGCCAGGACCCTGATTGACACAACATTATTTGATTCCATCCCATAGTGACTCTGCGATATGTGTCATTTCACAGATGAGGAAATTGAAGATAGAAACCAGTAGGCTGGGTTTGGATTTACCATATCAGTATTGAGTAATTGTAATGATATTGGTTAGTTTTTTTATGATTATTTATTCCCTTTTATCCTCAAACACTACTTTTAGTTCCCTATTCTTCATCAAAATCCATATTATTGAAATTAGAAAGTTCAAAATTATTTCTGGATTTCAGCTGCTAGAACTGCTTATAACATTATTTAAATGTTGCTAGCTCAAAGTGAAATTATTTAATTTATAATATGCATATATCAACTACAAATTACATAAGCATTTTGCCTATAGACATCTATTGGCATTTTGTCAATAGACGTCTATAGCACAAAAATCATAGGCCAGAATGAAGCTTAAAGAAAAAAAAGGTTTAAGAGGAAAGAGAAAATTTCTATCAAGAATTTTCCATTTAGGAAAGCTATGGAGTAAGGTGGGTAGAACTGTGTTCTGCTTTATGCTGTCTGCCTTCTCTCACCATCCAGTCAGCCTATTTAGTCTTTCTTCCTCCTTCCCCCTTCTTCCACCTCTGTCATTTGCAGGAGAAAAGTGTATTTAATGTGTCATTGCAGCTTTTGTGTGAATTGTTTCAATATGTTACCTCTCCCAGGAGCACTGACTTCGTGAAAGAAAAAGTAGTAAGTCCTAGGTGTGGGGTGTGAAAGTGGGGATCTTTGCAAACCAGGCCGTCTGGTTTATGTAGAATATTAGTGGATATCTTTGGCCCAGGCATTTTCAATCCTATCAGATAGGGAGCCAGAGGCCTCCATATTGCTGATACTGTGTCATAGGATAACCAATGTATAATAGAATTTATGCTATGAAAAAACACATAGAGGAACAGTTCAAGTGAAAAGCCAGGGCTTGGGACTACAGATCATGATGGTGTAATTGCAGACAAACAGGAACAGATTTCCAGCTGGGTGGTCAGGACCACCCACAAGCATCATTGGGTAGATCCATTAGCATGAAAGCTACATAAGACCAAGGATCACTGGGTTCCTTGACCTCCATATTCTCAACGCCCAGAACAAATATTTCATAAATATTTGTTAAATGAGTAAATTAAAGAAAGAGAAAGAAGAGAAACGTGTGACATTTTGGAGTTTGTAACCATGCTTCTAGAAACAAAGGCAGACTGTTTTTTTCTGGTTCTGTGAGAGCGAAGCACCCAAGAGTTGACAGAAGTATGCTGGCAACAGAGAGAGGTAAGGCTCCCTAGGAGATTGTACTTGGTGGTTTTGTGAGGGAATCTCAACTGAGTTGGTGTTCTACTTGATAATAGGACAGTGGTATTTTTCAGTCACTTTTTTGAACTATGATTGACATACAAAAAGCTGTATGATTGACATACAAAAAGTTTAAAGTGTACAGCTTGATGAGTTTGGATATAAGAATATACAGAATATACCTATGAAACCATCACCACAATCTGTGCCATAAGCATACCTCCCAGTTTCCTCCAGCCCTCTCTAATTTTTATTATTTTGTGATAAGAATACTTAAAATGTGCCCTCTTACATGTTTAAGTATTCAGTGCAGTATTGTTAACTATAGACACTGTGTTGTACAGTAGATCTCTAAGACTTACTCATTTTACGTGACTGAAACCATGGGGACAGTGATATTTTGAGCTACAAAGCTGTATCAATAATACATTTGTAATTTACTTGTAATAGAGTATTATAGATTGGTTACAAATTGCACCTGGCTAGCACACCTAAGCTCATTCTTCAGATACACACATGACCACCTCATCCACATAGTTGACTTCACTGGTATATCTGCTCACATGTTCCCATATCAGATAAGGTCTCCTGCCCTTTCCCTTTACCCTACTCTGTTTTTCCTCACAGCATGTATCACTGTATGACATATCACAGGATGATTTTTAATTGTGTATCTCCACTAGAATGAACTCCATACAGCTGGACATTCTCTCAGTTTAGTTTCTTGTTGTGCACCTAGTATTGAGAACAATATTTGACATAGAGTTGGCACTTGATATGTATTTGCTGATTGAATAAATCTGGCTTTGATTCTGTCTGGGTGACCTTCTGCAGGTTAATCTCTCTGAACCTTGGTTTCCTTGTCAATGAAATGGGGCCAAGAATTACAATATCATGATATTCTAAAAATTAAATTGGAAATATTATGCCAAAGATCCTGGTAAAGCATCTGACCCTTAGTAGGTCTTCAAATGTGAATTTCTGTACTTTTGTCTAGTTTAATTGTGTACATTCGCAGATGTAAGAATTTTTTGGTTGCATAAAAGTATTAGTAGGCATTTAGGAAAGTTGTTAATAGCATTGATTTATATTTTCATCATAATATTTAAATTTCATCTTACTAACAGAAAATCAAAGTTGGCTACTGCCTACTAAATAAAATGTCATAATGAAATTCACTAGATGGCAACCTTGGTCTCAATACGGCAAGAGTTGAATGATTGACAGAAGTCCTTATTTGTTAAAGCAAATTGTAAATGACCACATTAGATGACACAAGCAGGGCAATAAATGTAGAAAGTGATTTAAGACAAGGTTCTTATAATGTCAGTCTTTTTTGGTTTACAAATCTAAGTGGTATGTTTCTCTATAAAAAGTACATGGTAATGCAAAATAGTGTCTTCTTAAAATGTCAAGTGAAGTGAATTACTAGGATGCTTCTGATGGTTTGTGTTTTAACCTCAAACACTCCCAGTTATTGTCTTGATTATTACAAATAGCAGATATGCTTTCTGACATGATTATTACTTTATTAAATAATTTTGTTTAATGCCCTTATACCTCTTCCATGTCTCTCTAATAATTTATTCATGAAGCTCATCATATTCTGCATAAAGCTAGCATGATTATATTTGCACCTGAAATTTTTTTAGATTGAGATGGATGGCAAAGATCAGATACTTTAAAAATACTTTGCAGCACTGCCCTCTAATTGCCAATTTTACTGAATATAAAATGTATTTACTTTCTCTTCCTGTGGCTTCCCTGGGAATAATACTCAAAAAGCCAATGAAAGCACTTCAGTACAGAGGAGGCTTCCAGGAAGGTCCTTTCTGGGCCTTTTCTGGAGGAATTTAATTGCAAAAGCATCCGAATGTCCTCATTATAGGGTGAGGTGACCTCTACGGGTTCCCTGAATTACTGATCCTTGGACAGCTTTAAAGCAAGCAATAAAATACATGCAGTCATCCTTCCATACCTGTGAGGGATTGGTTCTAGATTGTGATATCCGCAGATAGCAAAATCTGTGGATGACCAAGTCCCTCATATAAAATTGCATAGTATTTGCATATAACCGATGCAATAATTACTGTAGTGTAAATGGTATACAAATATTTGCTATACTGTGTTGTTTAGGGAATCAAAATAAGGGGAAAAGTCTGTACATACTTAGCACACATACAATTAAAAAAAAAATTCCCATTCAAGGTTGGTTGAACCCATGAATGTGGAACCCGCTAACATGGAGGGTCAACTGTACCCATTTTCCTTTCCATGTGGCAACCATTCAGCAGAAGTTGGGGTGTATGAAGTAAAGTGAGTTGGGACAAGTTAAAATGATTTTTCCTTCAATAAGTCTTTAACACTAGGAAAAGGATTGAAATGACTGATAATGTCCATTTGGGGAAGGTAAGTGTCATCTTGTGTCAAGGGTCTGACCTGCTGCATTAAATGCTCATTTCATGTATTTAAAATTATAGGGTTCGGCACCTATTGAATTAAAAAGATGCTCATGACCTTTATTTTTGGAATGAAAGTAATGAATGTTCATTTAACAAATGTCATTGGGCATCATACTTTGAGGGTTAATACTGCCTGGACGTGAATGCCTGCTCTTCCATTAATTATCTATGTAATCTTGCTTAATTTGTAAAATGGAAGTAATTGTTGTAATCTACCTCATGGGGCTGTTGGGGGAAATTAAATGAGTTAATATAGGTAGAGCTCTTGGAATATTGCCAGACTCAGAGTAAGTGTTTCTGTGAGTGTTTTCCAAGGCGAACTGCAGGTCTTACTTCCTCTAAGGCAACTTCCTGGCTCTCCCTTATGTGATTTATTATCCAAGCCCTGTATTTTGGAGCTTTATTATATGTAATGGAACTCTTTTTTGTGCTTTGCTATTTTTTTTCATTTAGGTAAGTCAGTCGTGCCCACACATTTATGAGATCATTGAGGACAGGGATTATGATCCACCATTTTTAAATCCCTCCTGTGCCCCGAAACCGTCTAGCACAGGGCTGATTAAGTCTTTGACATCAAATGATTGGTAAAAATAGATCAAAATGGCCCTCTTCTGCAAAGCCTGTTAGGATCTTAGTAGCTTATTTGTTATAGAAAATTAAATGGTTCTTTCTTAGTCTTCCTTTGTCCCCGAACTCCTCCCTCCCTTTCTCCATACCTTCCTCCCTCTTTTCCTTCTTCCTACCAGTTCATCAGCCAACCACCTAACCGGCTATTCAGAAAATATTGTCTTAGCGTCTATTATGTTCTGAGAACACTGCTAGGTGTTAAGTATTCAAATGGTGACCCAAATAGAGATGGCCTGTGTTTTCATGGAACTTATATGCTGTAAACAAATAGTTTAATACTAAATTAGAAATTGCTGTAGAATGGCTAGGCACGGTGTCTCACACCTGTAATCCTAGCACCTTGGGAGGCTAAGGCAGGCAGATCACTTGAGATCAGAAGTTCGAGACCAGCCTGGCCAACATGGTGAGACTCTGTCTCTCTACATGAATGAATGAATGAATGAATGCATGCATGAATGCTGGGCTTGATGACACACATCTGTAATCCCAGCTGCTCAGGAGGCTGAGGCAGGAGAATCGCTTGAACCCTGGAAGTGGAGGTTGCAGTGAGCTGGGATTGTGCCCCGGCACTCCAGCCTGGGTGACAGAGCCAGACTCCATCTCAAAAATATAATAATAAAAATAAAAACGAACAACAAAAAAAGAAAAACAAACAAAAAAAAGACCCAGTGTGGTAGCTCATGCCTGTAATCCTAGCACTTTGAGATACCGAGGCAGGTGGACTTGAGGTCAGGAGTTCAAGACCAACCTGGTCAACGTGGTAAGACCCCGTCTCTACTAAAAATACAAAACTTAGCTTGGTGTGGTTATGCATGCCTGTAATCCAAACTACTTGGGAGGCTGAGGCAGGAAGGTCACTTGAACCCGGGAGGCAGAGGTTGCAGTGAGCCAAGATCATGCCACCGCATGCCAGCCTGGGCAACAGAGCAAGACTCTGTCTCAAAATAAAATAAAGTAAAATAAACTGAGACTTGCAAGATGAGAATAAATTATTTTGCCAAGATCAATGGAGAAGCAGAGGTTGAGAAAGGCCTGGGCAGGTAGAAGGAACTGTATGGAGGAGGTAGCATGAAGGTGTATTCGGGAACTGGGGATGCCAGTGCCACTGGAGCCAAGTGCAGAGGTAGGGGTCATCACATGCAGCCTTTTAGGCCACGTTAACAGGCTGGATCTGAACGTGATGGGAAGTCAGGGAGACATCGGAAGGGCTGCAGTTTCTGATGTGCATTTTTAAAATCACTCTAGTTGTTTCCAGGAGAGTGCTTTTGAGGGGACCCAAGTCAGTGAAGGGAGATCTGTTAGGAGACTACTGCAACAGTTCATACCTCCATCATTGTATTGAGTGCATTAGGTTACTTAATGATTAATTTACCTGACCCTGTTGTTTGCATTATTGGGTCCAAACACAGTGCCTGACATTTGTCAGAAAGTGTTGGGGAGATGAATGCTGCCCCTTGTGCAGTTCAGGAGGATTGCTTCTCTTTATGTAAACTTCTGATTTGCTCACTATTCTGTGGTCACCCACTGCTATCTTTCCCTTAGGACATGTGGCAAGATGCTGCCTGTCTCTGCAGGCATCAGTAATCAAGTACAATGTCCTTCCTATTGAAGCTGGAATGGAAGAGAAAACCATTTGCTTCTCCTTGTCTAGAAAATCATTACATTACCTAATGCTGAAGTGTTTCAAAAGTACATACCTAGGTTTTTTTTCGTTTTATATGCCTGGTTTTTGGTGTTTGTTAGGTTCTACAAAGACCTTGCCTATTGAATCTAAATATGATTCTGGTATTCTGTTTACACTTTTCTCCCTCTGCCCTCCTTTCCTCTTACATTGTTTTCAAGAGATATGTATGCAACTGTGAACTAAGAGGCACTGTGATCGTGTCCAGGGAAGTAGCAGCGATCACAAATGACAAACATACCCACTTTTGCAGGATTTACTTTCTAAAAGCAATTATATTTTTTAAAAAAGAGAAAGCGTATCACGGGGGGAAGAGTAAGGGAAGGATTGCTGGTGCTGGTAGGTGCAGTGATGGTCAGAGAAGGCTTTGCTGAGAAGGCAACATTTTAGCAAATACTTGAGAAGGAATTAGCTATACGCATTTTGGAGTAAAGTGATTGATGTGGTTTGGGCCTTTGTCCCCACCCAAATCTCATCTTGAATTGTACTCCCATAACTCCCATGTGCTGGGGAGATCCAGTGGGAGATAATTGAAACACAGGAGTGGTTTCCCCCATACTGTTCTTGTGGTAGCGAATAAATCTCGTAAGACCTGATAGTTTTATAAGGGTTTTCCTCTTTCACTTCTTCCTCATTCTCTCTTGCGGCTGCCATGTAAGAGATGCTTTTCACCTTCCGGCATAATTGTGAGGCCTCCCCAGATGCGTGGAACTGTGAGTCCATTAAACCTATTTTTCTTCCGAGTCTCAGATATGTCTTTTATCGGCAGTGTGAATTGGACTAATACAGTGACCCAGGTGAGGGGAATAGCCAGTGCAGAGGTCCTGAGGCACAGTGTGTCTGGCAAGTCACAGAAAGGGCAGAGAGGCCAGTGTGGTTACAGGGGAGTGAACTAAGGTACAGCAGTAGGAGGTGTGATCAGAGGAACAGTAAGAGAGACACAGATTAGGAAAGGCCTTGTAGTTTGCTGTAAGGACTTGACTTTTACTTTGAGGGAAATGGGGAGCCAATGCCGAGTTTTGTGCAAAAGAATTACACATGTATTGATTGCTAACTGTTCATCAAAAGACAGAAAACAATCTACCAAATCCATTTGTCTTGAAAACGGTGTCCCAGGTGTTGAATAGAAATTTTCTGACACTGGCCTTGAATAACTATGACATATTTTCGTTGCTTGGGTAGCTTAATGTCAAATAATGGAATGTCAGCTCTTCTCTAGTGAGTTCCTGGAGCTCCCACTCACTGCTGTGGAGAAACAGTGCAGATCATGAAAAGCAGATCAATGCCATGGAGACTGGAATGACAGAAACTGCCGCAAGCAGCTGGTCATTAGGAAGAGATTCAACCATGACTGATGTAGAGAGGCAGCCCACAGTGGCGGTTAATAACAGGGAGTCTTGGGCCAGATTGCCTGGTCAGTTCTGCCATTTGCAAACTGTGTGATGTTAGGTAAGTTCACTTATTTGCAGCTTGCTTGCCACAACCGTGAAATGGGAACAATTATGAGTTGTCATGGTACCTAATTACTATATCTAATGTGCTTTAGAAATGTTTTAAATAAAATCTGCATATACTCCCTCCTTTTCCTTGGGTTTATGCAGCAGGTTCATTACTTTGAGGCCTAAGAAAAGTAGATGGCTCTTCACACAACCCTGTTGGCTCTTTCCTGGTTCCTGATACTTTCCTCTTTGTCTTTGGATGGTCAGTGGCTCTGCAGTTAACCCCTAAAATTCAGGTCTCTCCTCTAGTGCTGACTGAAAAGTGAACAGCAGCTTTCCCTTAATGGGAACACCCTGATGGAAGAAAATATTTTGGCCAAGCCATCTTGCTAATTATCTTAGGCTCAAAGGAATTACTTTTCTGGTAGTTGTTGAGCTCACTGCCTTTTTATAAATAGTTTATTAAATTAATTTTATATAAAAGGATTTATATTTAGGTAATTGGATGGTGATTAGAATATGAATGAAGGCATATTAGAACTAGAGGTGCAGAGTTAGGCCGGCAATATTATTGAACACATATTAATTCTTTATAGGCTTTTTGGTTTTTGACGAATTGGCATCTGTGTAACACTATGCTTTGAATGGTGTCATTTAATTTCTGACCCTAGAATCAGATAATTATAGAGGGGTCGTTTGACCAAGTACTGAATACTTGTCTATTCCAGATGCTTTTTAAAAAATCTGTCTTAGTTAAGCCTCACTTGGTAAGGTGGGTAGTCACACTTCTAACTCAGTTTGAGGAAACTAAAGCTACATAGCTACAAGTGGTGGAGCTAATGTACATAACTTTCTGTGTCTACTGCCCAAGAGCCTGTTCTTTCCACTCTACTCTCCTGCCTCCCTTGGTAGATCAGTGCTGGGCATTGTGAGTCAAAGGACTTGCTCTCTTCCATCCTGGTGGATTATAGTGCTTCCCTCTCAGAATTTTAGGTCCCCACTGACGATACTGTAGAATTCACTTGGGAATAAGTCCCTGTGCATATCGTGTTCCCAGTGTCCATTGAGACTTACAAATGTTCAACTAGTATTCAAAGTATCATTTGAGCCATTCATACAAATTCAAATGATTAGAAAAATGGGAGGGCCACCAGCTCAAAATAAGGAAAGGGAAAAAGTAAATAATTTGAGCCAAATATATCTGAGTTGTGTTAAAACAAAGGATCTTTTATCTTCAACTAATTATGTGTGGCTGTGTCTCGGAAAACAAGCAGGAGTTGCTGTTTGAAGACTTGTGAAACAGCCATTCTGAATTGAACATCAAACCGGTCGCAGAGGTCAAGCGCGGTGGCTCTTGCCTGTAATCCCAGCACTTTTGGAGGCCAAGGTGGGCAGATCACTTGAGGTCAGGAGTTCGAGACCAGCCTGGCCAACATGGCAAAACTCTATCTCTACCAAAAATACAAAAATCAGTTAGGCATGGTGGTGGGCACCTGTAATCCCAGCTACTCAGAAAGCTGAGGCATGAGAATTGCTTGAACTCAGCAGGTGGAGGTTGCAGTGAGCCAAGATCACACCACTGCATTCCAGCCTGGGCAACAAAACAAGACTCTGCCTCAAAAAAAAAAAAAAAAAAAAAAAAAAAAAAGCAGTCCTCGAAAACAGAAATTGATCCAAATGGGGGCTTT